>JAJPUD010007514.1:11053-64051 GCA_023553655.1 Myrmecobius fasciatus | reverse complement strand
GGGAGGAAGGAAGAAAGGAAGGGAGGAAGAAAGGAAAGAAGAAAGGAGAGAAGAAAGGAAAGAGGGAAGAAAGGAGGAAGGGGAAGAAAGGGAGGAAGGAAAGGAAGGAAGGAAGGAAGGAAGGAAGGAAGGAAGGAAGGAAGGAAGGAAGGAAGGAAGGAAGGAAGGAAGGAAGGAAGGGAGGAAGCAAGGATGTAAACAAGGAAGAAAGGAAGAAGGGAGGGAAAGAAGGGAGAGAGGGAGGAAGGAAGGAGGCAGGAAGGAAAGGAGGAAGGGAGAGAGGAAAAGAAGGAAAGAATCTATTCATTTTATCCACTCTATCCACTGTGGTATCTAGCTTGCCCCTCATTCATAGTTCTTCATTGAACAATAATACTTCTATAATGTACAATGTTCCCCTGATTCTTTAAATTTCACCATGCATCAGTCCATGTAAGTCTTTTCCAGATTTTTCTCAAATTTGCCTGCTCAATAATTCTTATAATACAATAATGTTCCATTGCAATCATATACTATAACTTACTTAGCCATTCCCTAGTTGATGGGTATCCCTTCAATTTCCAATTCTTAGCCACCACAAAAAGAGTTGCTATAAATATTTTTGTACAAATAAGTCCTTTTCCACCTTTTGGGGTATCTTTGGGATACAGACCTAACATTGGTATTAGATAGAATCTCTTCTAAGTCGATGTATATGTCTTTGAGTGTTCTTTCTTATATATTCAAGAAAAATCCAGGGCAACAAGGTGGTAGAGCCTGGAGTCAGGAAGACTTAGACACCTACTAGCTATATGACACTGGCCAAGTCTTTTTAACCCCTGTTAGCCTGAATTTCCTCAATTGTAAAATGGGGGATAATAATAGCATCTACTTTGCAGGGTTATTGTAAAGATCCAATGAGATGGGGCAGCTAGGTGGTGCAGTGAATAGAGCACCAGCCCTGAAGTCAGGAGGACCTGGATACAAATCTGGCCTCAGATACTTAACACTTTCTAGCTATGTGACTCTGGGCAAGTCACTTGACCCCAATAGCCTCAGCAAAAAAAAAAAAATCAAATGAGATAATACGTGTACATATTATGTACTGAGTCTTGGAACATAATAGGTTCTATATAAGAAAAATCTTATTCTTTTTTCATTCCCTTTATTTGTGGATATTGGTGTTTGAGTTAAGCTTCAGGATGAAAACAGAGACAGAGTCCTGATGATTGGGGGTGAGGGGAAAAAAGAAGGCATCCTTCTGATAATCTCACCTATATGTCCTGCTTTTGGGAGGTGTTAAACACTGAAGAGTCTTTGAAAGTTGGACACCTCATTAATGGGCCTAGAAACAGACCCTTCCCCCTCTTTTCCTGGGAATGAATAAATGAATGAAGTAATGAATGAATGAAAAAGTCTTCTTTAAGCCATGTGTCAACTACTTGCTAAGAGTTGAGGAAATAAATACAAAAACAAAACAAAAAAAAAAAACGAACAGTTCTGACTCCCAAGCAATATTCTGATTATAGAAGTAGCCAGGGATATAGTGAATGAAAAGCTAAACATTGAAAAATAGGAAGATCTAAATTCAAATCCAGCCTTAGATATGTACAAGCTGTGTGAACCTGGGCAAGGCACTTAACTTCTGTTTGCTTCAATTTTCTTAACTATAAAATAGGGATAATACTATACTGGGAGGATTGAGATATTTTAGCTTAGGTTATAATAGGAGGTTAAATGACAGTGCCAGTGATTCATGGGGCATAGAGGCCAAATAGATAGTAAGATCTGAGAGGCAGTGGTAGGCCAGATGGTAAAGCAAAGTCTTTCTGCTCACCAGAAAATAGAAAATTTGTGACTCCTATGTCATCCAAATTATGTTAGCATCCATACAACTCAGATGGGTTCTGGGAAGTCTCAGCTAAGAGAGTGGGAGAAGACACCGGAAAGGGAGAGAGAAGTTGTATGAGGGAAGAGAGAAGAATTGTCCCCAGTGGATGAAACATAAAAATGATCAAAGCAATGGATAAAATACAGTATATATGGGATCCTGTCATTCAATATGGAGTTTAGAAGATGAATGTGGATTATTTAAATCTGGACAGAACAGCTAAGTAGCATAGTGGATAAAGTTTTGGGCCTGAAGTCAGAAAAACTCATCTTCCTGGGTTCAAACTTGGCCTTGGACACTTACTAGCTGTATGATCCCAAGCAAGTCACTTCACCCTGTTTGCCTCAGTTTCCTCATCTGTAAAATGCTCTGGAAAAAGAAATGGTAAACCATTCCAGCATCTTTGTCCAAAAAAAAAAAACGGGGTGAGAAGAATTGGCCAAAAGTGAAAAATGACAGTAACACCAACAAAATCTGGACAAAGGACCAAAAAATAGTCTTCTGGAGCCAACTCTATAGGACAGTGGAATCAAGATTTAGGGCACAGTGAAGGTTCAGGAGAAATGTCATAGATAAAATTTAATCCACTCAGGAATAAATGGAAAAAATATTTGGGTCCAGTTCAAGCAGTAAGGGAAAAAGGAAACTCAAACTAAGTACTGACACTTCCATAAAAGTCAGCAGGCTGTGGAACACAAATTAATGGATCCAGATCCAATAAGGCAGGTACAAAAACAGGTCTAGAATGGATGCTATAGACTGGAGTTGAAAAGAGCAAAAATATAGATTCAGCTACAGACCCCCTGGCAACCACAGTTCTGCCTCCTTAGACCTCTAATTATCAGTTATCCAGCACTAGATTACTCAAGAGGTCAATCAGGAGCTAATGAGGGACAAAGACAGAGTTCTAATTCAAATCAGTTCTCTAGTTATGGACAATAGCTTACAAACAGGCTTCTCATCTTATTATTTTATTAAGACTGTGCTTCCAACATTACCAATGATCTCTTAAGTTGCCAAATACAATGGACTTTTCTCAAATTTCATTCTCCTTGGCCCTTCTGTAGGCTTTGACACTATTGATCATTCCCTCCTTGACACTCTCTTCTCTCTAGGGTTCCAGGACACCACTCTCTTCTGGTTCTCCTACTACCTATTCTCAGTTTTCTTTGCTGAATCCTCATCCAATGCATACCCTCTAATAGCATGTGTCTCATAGGGTTCTATGCTGGACCATCTTCTCTTTTCCTTTTATACATTTAATGATCTCATCAGCTTTCATGGATTTAATTATTAGATTTACAATGATGATTCCCAAAACAATATTTCCTGCCTCAATCTCTCTCTGCTGGCTTCTAATCTTGCATCTGCAACTGCCTTTTAGGCATTTCTGACTAAATATCTTAAACTCTATATGTCCATAACAAAATGCTTATCTGTCCCCCCAAATCCTCACTGGTCCTTCCTTCCTATTTCAATAGAGGGCAGCAGCATCCTGAGCTTAATAGTCATCCTTGAGTCCTTGCTATCTCTCACCTCCTATATCTAATCTATTGCCAAGAGCTATGAATTTTGTCTCGGCATCTCCCAAATGTGTGCCCTTCTCTTCTCTAAGACTGCAACCATCATGGTATAGCCACATGGTACTTAACCAATAGTATGAAAAACTTGCACCATGCCCTTCTCCCTTATAACTGGGTAGAGTGGTTTTCTATGAAGAATAGGAGAAGATGCCAAAAATGATATGATCCAAAGAGCAGAAATAGGAGCTCTAATTTGACATTAAAATTCTGTTTCTTTGATGAGCATAAAAACTTGGAAAATCCTGAATGAAACATTTAAGAAACAATTAATCCCAATATTATATAAACCATTGAATGTATGTGTGTATGTGTGTGTATATATATACACACATATATGTGAATATATATGAAGAAGAAATTCTAGCAAATTCCTTTTATGACATAAATATGGTTTTGACACCTAAACCAGGGAAAGTAAAAACAGAAAATAAAATTGTAGACTGAAAATCAATGAAAAAAAATTTTAATAAAATACTAGCAAGAAGATTGCAGGAATCTATCTTGAAGGTCAGACACTATCAACAGATGGGATTGGAATCAGAAATGCAGGGCTGGTACAATATTAGAAAACATTATTTTTGTCCTTCGTGCTCAGATAAGACCAAAATGACACCACTATGTTGGAGTGTGTCTCAATGACATCACAAAAATATGAGCTCAGAAGGCTCTACCACAAGTTGGACACATGAATATCTGAGAGTGGAAATTTCTCTAAATTTATGCATCTCCCATTTCTTTTGAGCTACTGTAATTCTGCTTTGCTCATGAAGTACTTTCTTTGATACTGACATTACATGCTGGGTGGTCCTGTGGTCTTCAGATGTCTCACAATTGATTCCAAATTTCTTCAGAGTGACTTTGTATTGCTTCTTCTGACCTTTATGTACGTATGAGTTCTCCATAAAATATTTTTTTTTTTGCTGAGGCAATTGGGGTCAAGTGACTTTCCCAGGGTCACACAACTAGGAAGTGTTAAGTGTCTGAGATCAGATTTGAACTCAGGTCCTCCTGACTTCAGGGCTGGTGCTCTATCCACTGAGCCACCTAGCTGCCCCCATAAAATAATTTTTAAGGCAAATGTTATATGTTTGGCATTTGAACAATATGGCCAGCACATCAGATTTGTGCTGTCTAAAATCGAGTTTGAATGCTTGAGAAACAACCTCAGTATCTGGTATCTTATCTCATCAGGTGATCTTCAGAATCTTTCTAGGATAATTCAAATGGAAATGATTCAGTTTCTTGGCATGTCATTGGTTTATTACCCAAATTTTATAGGCAAACAACAATGAAGGTATAATGCCTCTATAGGCCTTCAGTTCAGTAGGCAGTTCAATATCTTTTCTCTTACGCACTTTCATTTGGAACCTCCCAAACACTGAACTAACTTTGGCAATGCATGCATCAACCTCATCACCTATGTATATATCCCTAGGAAGTATATTGCCAGGTTATGTGAACTTATTCATAGTATTCAAATTTGTACCATTTGCTATAACCAATGACTTCAAGTATGGGTAATGCAATGTTGCCTGGTAGAGAATCTGTTTTCTTGATGTTAACTGTCAAGTCAAAATGAGCACAAATGGCAGGAAATTGATCCATACTCTGGTGCATCTCCGTCTCAGTGGCTCAAAATTGAGTGCAGAATCATCAGCAAATTCAAAGTCATGCACCAACTCCACTTTAGTCTTGACTTATAGCCTTCTCAAATGAAATAATTTACTGCCAGTAACTGACTTTGATTCTATTTCATCCTTGTTGAAAGTATTTGACAGTAACACTGAAAATATCATATTAAAAAACATGGGAACAAGCACACAGCTCTACTTTATTCCACTGGTGATTGTAAAAGTATGAGGCTATTGTCCATTAATCAAAACCCCTGCAAACATGCTGTTTTGTTACTGATATACAATACTGATAAATTTCTCCAGGGAACCAAATTTTGCCATGATCATCTACCAATCCTCATGAATGACAGTATCAGACACCTTGGTCAAATCAATGAACTTTGTTCACAGATCTCTATTCTGTTCCTGGTTTTTCTCCTGGAGTTGTCAGGCAGCAAACATCATAACAACTATTCCTTGGCCCTTTCTGAAGCTACAGTGGCTCTTGGACAAATAGTCATCATCAAGGTGAAGGATCAGCCTATTAAAAAGGATTCTGGCAAGACTGTCCCTGGCAGTGACTAAGATAGAAAGCGCCTCTTCCCCATGATTGTCATAGGGCAACTTATTTCCTTTCATTTATAGAGATGGACAATGGAGATATCCTTGAATTCTGGGAGATTAACATTCTCTTCCATATAAGCCAGAAAATTTCAGTGAGCTATTTTTTTTTAATCAGAAATGGACCTCCTGCCTTGTAAACTTCAGCTGGAATAGAATCAGCACCAGGTGATTTACAATATGAATAGAGCCTAATGACATTCAAATTCGGTTGGAAATTCAGCTTAAGAGGGGTTGACTTGAACCTGGGATTTATAGTCAACGACTTCAGCATTGGTTATAATAGTTTGTTGAGAACACTATGAAAATGTACAATCCATTTTTCCAGGATCATATCCTTACGGCTAATCAATGTGATTCCCTCTGCATTGAAAAGTTGAAATGCACCATTGATCTTTAGCCTGTAAATAGCCATGAGAGCATGATCAAAATGATTCAGATTATTATTATCAATGTAAAACTGAATTTCATCTGCCTTCTTAATGAACCAATAATCCTGCATCTCTCTAAGCTTCTCTTGCACTTTACTTTTGAAGGAGTTGAATTCTGCCTTCTTAGAGACAAATGAACTATCTTGCTGGAAAACTTTGCAGACTTCTCCTTTTTTTGTTTAGCAGCTTCTGAATTTCCACCTCATTTTCATCAAACTAATCAATATTTGTGAGTGTTCTGGCTCAGATGAATAAATGTAGTGTTCTATACCAAATCTCTGAAAGCTGCCCTGTCCTTTTCTTCTCCACTGTTGACAATCATGTCTTGGTTTAGCTTTCCCTCCAACTTAGCAATGAACTATTCACATTAAGAGAAGCACTCTAATCTGTTGACCTATATAGTTCATTATCCAAACCCCATTTTTCAACCAATAACTTACTTCCATCCCCCTTAATCTTCCTATTCTAAAGTTCTAACCAAACACCACCACCACCCTCTTCATACTAAGAGAAGCATTCTAATCTGTTGAAATTAAGTTTTCTGATAGTGCTTTTGTTGAATATGAATGTTGGAGAGGATAAATCTATGACCAGTCCAGCAGTATGTGCTACACATTGCCTCACACATCTGTATGTCATTTCTCCTCCCAATAACAGCTTATTAGATGTCAATATTTTCTGAAAAGGTGAATCCATAAAAACTCACTGTGTTTAGGTAAATTTAATACAGTTTTGGTGATGAGGCAAGGAGATTCACAAGTCTTCAGTAGTAAATGGACCATTGCTGTTATTGTTTCCAACTCCATTCCTCCTAATGACTCCCTGCAATGTCTGAAAGTCTTTGCCTAACTTATGATGGTGATGTGGTGCTTTCCTGCAAGTGGCAATCACATCATCATGAGCCCATCATTTGTTCTATTTAGGAGGCATACAAGCTTATTGACTAAATTAGTTTTAATTGTGAAAGCTACACTAGCTACACAGTGCTCCCTATCACTATGAAAACATATATGGAGGTGGGATGAATCTAAGATGGCAGAGAATAGATATATTTTTGCCTGAGTTCTTCCTGGCTTCCCTCAGAATCAACAACAGATCATGCCTCTGAATGGGTTTTGGAGTGACAGAATCCACAAATATTTAGAATGTACAACAAATTTCCAGCAGAAGATATTTTGGAAGAACTTCAGGAAAGGTCTGTCTCAGTTGGGCTGGGGTAGGCAGGGGAAATGCCACCCAGTGCAGGTGCAGTACAGAGAAACTCAGAGTGGAGAGGTCCCTGAGAGGATTCTAATGGAAAACTCTTAGCCAAAATACAGCAGCATTGGGTGCTCTGCCTTGGTTCAGAAACCAGTGGATCAGCAAACTAGCTGTGAGACCTCCAACACAACTATAGAAAGCAAATAATGAGCCCCCAATCCCCAGCATAACAAGCAGGATTTACCCATGCCAATCCAGCAGGGGAAGAAAGTTGGCAGTACCAGCCCTAAGCAGTGTAAAATTTCTGTTTGTCATCCTATAGAGGAAGCTCAGGACAATCTTCTCTTTGCCCTAAGAGCAGACCTCAACCTTTAAAAATGAACAAAAAAAGCAAAAAGAGCTCTGGCCATAAATAGCTATTATGGAGATAGGGAAGAACAGAACTCAAATTCTGAGGACACTGAAGATAAAAGATCTACAAGGAACTAGGAATGAAAAAGGGATTGTACTGGAAGAAAAAAGGAGAGGTAAAATGAGGCAAATTACTTCACATGAAGAGGTCAAAAAAGACTTATTACAGTTGAGGGAAAGAAGGGAGGGGGATGAGCATTATTTGAACTTTAATTTCATGGGATTTGGTTCAGAAAGAGAATATCAAGCATATTTAGATTGATATAGAAACTTGTCTCACTATAGGAAAGTAGAAGGGGAAAAAGGAAAGGAAAGGGGGAAGCTAATAGAAGGGAGAACATAAGTAGAAGGGGAAAGGGATAAGAAGGGGCGGAGCTGAAGGGGAAGGGCAGATTGAGGGAGGGGGTGGTCAGAAGCAAAACACATGTGAGGAGGGAAAGGGGGAAAGGGAAGAGAAAAGTATAACTCGTAAAAAATAGGATGGCAGGAAATACAGAGTTAGTAATTTTAAATGTGAATGTGAATGAGAGCAACTCTTCCATAAAACAGAAGCATGCAGAAGACTGGATTAAAAGTCAGAATTCTACAATATGTTGTTTACAAGAAACATGTTTTTTCTCTTTTGCTCTGATTTTTCTCTCCCAACATGATTCATAAATTGATGTGTATTAAAAATCAATAAATTTACTAGAAAAAACAATTTAGATAAAAATAGTGATATTACAGATAAATTAGAACATGGGAAAATGTACTTGTCAGATAGATGGATAAGAGAAGATTTTATAACCAGGGAAGGGAAGAATTATGTCATGTAAAATAGATAGATTTGACTACATGAAATTATAAAGATTTTGCACAAACAAAATTGATACTGCCAAAATTAGAAGAAAATAGGAAACTGAAGGAGAAATGTGGCAAAGTTCTCTGATGAAGGCTTCATTTCTCAGATATAGAGAATGGAGTCAAATTTATAAGAATGTAAGTCATTTCCCATTTGATAAATGTTCAAAAGATATGAAGAGGCAACTTTCAGAAAAAAAGAAAGCAAAGCTATCAATAGCCACATCAAAAACTCTTTTCAATCACTACTGACCAGAGAAATGCACATATGTTAGATTGGCTAACATAGAAAAGGGAAACGACAAATGATGGAGGGAATGTGGCAAAATTTAAACATTAATGCATTGTTGGTAGAGTTGTGAATTAGTCCAACCATTCTAAAGAACAACTTGGAAATTGAGCACAAAGGGTTATAAAATTGTGCAAACTCTTTGACTATGCAACAGCCCTATTAGATCTGTATCTAAAAAGATCAAAGAAAAGGGAAAAGAACCTCATTTTGTACATATGTATGTAGATATATGTGTATACATACACACTCACTATATATTTTCCCTATTAAGGTCTATTTCTGATCATTGTTATTATATTTATGTAATTTTATTTCCTATCCCTGCTAACTCTCCTACTTTACTTCTACCCATTAATTTGCCTTGCTGTTACTTAACTTCCCTGCCACTCCCCACCACACCATGGATCCCTCCCTTATCTTCTCCTCCCACTTTTTCCTTCCCTCTTTCTCCCATTCCCATTGATCTGCATACCTTATCCCACTGCTCTTAATCTATATACCTGTCTGAACCCTACATTATTTGATTCCTTTCCCCCTTATTTCTTTATAGATTTTTGAGGGTGCTATACTCATCTTGATTTATATATGTATTGTTCCTTCTTTAACCCACTTTAACCCACTGTAGTAAGTTGCAGCCCTCCTCCCCCATCTAATTCCTCTGTATTGGTTCTGGCTCTCATGCCTCATTCATATAGCATAATTACTATTTTTACCTTTTCCTATATGGTTTTACCTTTTAGAATCACATCATACTCAGCTCTATCCCAATCTTTCTTTTGGACAATCTAATTACTAATGTCATTCTTAGACATATGGTTTACATTTTCATGTGTAAAACATAAATTGTTTGTCCTTATTTAGTCCCTTAAAATTAGTCTTTGATGCTGTCTCTTGTCTGTTAAGTTTTCTATTTAATTAAGGTTTCTTTGAGACAAAATCCTAAAAATATGAGAGTTCACTGAGTGTCATTTTTTCATTAAATATAATACTTAATTTTTCTAGATATAATATTTTTGGCCACAACTCTAATTCTTTTTATTGTCAATATATAGTTTTCCAGGAGCTGTAGTCTTTTTTGGTAGCTACTGATAAATACTGAACAAGTCTAATTGTAATTCCAGAATATTTGAATGTTGTTTGTTTGTTTGTTTTGTTGTTGTTGCTTGTAAAAATTTTCTCTTTGAGCTGGTGATTTTAAAATTTGGCAATGATGTTCCTTTATATTTTTTCTTGTAGGAACTTTTTGAGATGATGACTGGTGGATTTTTTCTATTTCTACTTCTTCTCTTGTTCTATCACTTCAGGATAATTTTTTTTATTATTTTTTGTATTATTCTGTCAAGATTCTTTTTTTCCCCATAGTTTCCAGATAATCCAATTATTCTTACATTTTCTCATGTTGATCTGTTCTCCAGATCTGTTGTTTTTCTTAGAAGATGCTTCACATTCTCTTCTATTTATTTTCATTCTTTATATTTTGTTTTATCATTTCTTGGCCTCATAACTTTATTGGCTTGCCTTTGTCTAATTCTAATTTTCAAAAAGTCATTTTCTGTTTTAAGATTTTGGATCTCCTTTTCTAGTTGACTTTCTTTGCATAATTCTGTTTTTCTTGGATTTATTGTTCTTAATTTTTAAAAGTTTTTTTTCAATCTTTTTCATTTGAGTTTTGAAGGGTTTTTTTTAGTTCTTTTATAAATTCTTTTTGAGCCAGTAGCCATTTAAAATTACTCTTTGGGGTAGGAAAGGCTTTTTTAAATTTCAATATCCTCCTCTGAAGATGAACACTGGTCTTCCCTATTCACATAGTAACTTTCTATGGTTAGGTTCTTTCTCCTTTGCCTACTCTTTTTGTTGTTGTGATTGTTTACAAAAACTTTTTATTTACAGAACATTTGAGTAATTTTTCTATACTGACCTTTGCAAAATTTTCTGTTCCAAATCTTTCCCTCATTCCCCCCACCCTTTCCCCAGGCAAATAATCTAATTCATCTTAAATATGTTAAAATATATGATAAATCTAATATGTATATACATATCTATACAGTTATCTTGCTGCACAAGAAAAATCAGATCTAGAAAGAGAAAAAAAAACCAACCTAAGAAGGAAAACAAAATGCAAGCAAACATTCACAGAAAGCATTAAAATGCTATGTTGTGGTCCACACTCAGTTCCCACAGGCTTCTCTCTGCATGTATATGACTTTGTTCATTGCTGAACAATAGGAATTGGTTTGAATCACCTCATTGTTGATGAGAAACATGTCCATCAGAATTGATCATCATATAGTCTTATTGCTGTGTATAATGATCTCCTCGTTCTGCTTATTTCACTTAGCATCAGTTCATGTAGGTCTCTTCAGGCCTCTCTGAAATCATCCTGCTGGTTGTTCCTTACAGAACAATAATACTCTATAACATTCATATACCATAATTTATTCAGCCATTCTCTAATTGATGGGCATCCACTCAGTTTCCAGTTTCTTGCCTACTCTTTAAAAAAAAATAAGAACTTCTTAGTGTAATCACCTCTAGTCCTGGGGTGGGAGGAATGGTGCCTCTGATTTCACTTCAGTTTTCCCCTCTGGCCTAGAACCCCAAATCAAGAATTCTACCCTCTTGCAATTGCCCAAAGTCAGCATCTTCCCTGCCCCATGGTTTCTGCACTCACAAGAGTTGCTGCTTCCTTTTTCTCAGGGTAGCATCTCAGCAGCACAGCTGGGCCTGGTATTCCTTATAAGTATAAATATATCCTTTGTCTTCCCAAACTCAGATCCTCAACTGCCCATACTGTCCAGGAGGTAAAAGTTCCTGTGATTGGGGCTGAGGCTACCTCCAAACCCTGCTTGCTAGTATAGAGATGTTTACACTTTACAAGCCTTAAATTTCCAGTCTGAGATCTTTCTTGTAATCTCCAATTGTCCTAGAAGGACCCCTGTTTTATTCCAAGTCTTATTTGTTTTTCACCAGCCTACATTTATTTTGTTTTGTTTGTGGGGGAAATCTGGAGAGTATGAAATTTTCTGACCTATTCCACCATCCTCCCAGAATCCTCCTTCTCTTCTGTGTGTTTTAATGCTTTGTTAATTTTTTTTCTTTTCCCTCCCATCTCTAGCACTACCCACTAACAACCTACTTCCAAAATACAAACTCTACCTTGTAAGAAATAAGTAAAGCCAAGCAAATCACATCAACACATTGGCCATGCCTGAACATGTATGTTTCAACCTGTACCTTTATTCCAATATTATTCTATTAAGAGACTGGAGACAAGCTACCTCATCAGTCATAATCTGTTGCAACAGTAATCAGAGTTCCCCAGTCTTTTCACAATCTTTCAAAATCGTTTTTCTCAACATCACAGTGTTAATTTTGTAAATCCTTGCCTTGGCCCTGTTCATTTTTCTCTGAGTCAATTCATATAAATCTTCTCAAGTTTCCCTAAATCCTTCATATTTGTCATTTCTTATGGCAGAATAATTTCTAGCTACATTAATATGTCATGATTTGTTCAGCCTTTCTCCAATTGATAGACATCCACTTTATTTCCAGATTTTTGATATAAGAAAGTGCTCCCATAAACATATTTTTACATATAGGTCCTTTCTCTCTATCTCTGAAATGTATGTCTAATAATGGTATGACCCATTCAATAATATATATAGTTCAGTGACATTGGGGGTAAAGTTCTAAATTATTTTCCAAAATGGTTCAGCCCTCCAATATTTGCTCTTTTTTTCTCCATTTTTGTTATCCTTGACAGTATTACAGAAAAGAGGCAAAACATTACAATTGTTTTAATTTGCATTTCTCATTATTAGTGAGTTGGAACGGTCTTTCGTTGTTAGTGATAACTTGAATTCCTTCATTTAATAACTGTTTATATACTTTAATCACTTCTTAATTACGAAATTCCTCTTCTTTCATATTTTAGCAATTCCCTCTAAGTTTTGGATATGAGTTGTACTAGAGATATTTGTTTCAAAGGCTTTTCTTAGTTACTACTTCTCTTCTAAAAGGAACTACAGTGATTTTGTTTGTGCAAAGGCTTCTCAGTTTTATGTAATCAAAATTGTGTATCCTATCTTCTGTGATTGGGTTTATTCTTTAAGTATTATAATTATGATAATGATTATAATTATTATAATTACTATAATTATTATAATTAATAATTCTTCCCCCAGCTACAGTTGTGAAAGGCATTTCTTTCTCTAAATTATTTTATGAGATGATCTTTTATTCATATATACATTTAGAGCTTATTGTGACCTTTGGCATAAAATATTGATTTAGATCTATTTTTTTTTTGTTTTCTCAATAGCAGTTCTTGTCTTCAGTTGATGTACTTGAGTTTAACTATATTCATTTATTTCATTTACCTAATTTATTCAACTCATCTACTTTTCTACTTTTTAACCAGTACTAAATAATTTTTTATGATTCCTTCTTTCTTGTCTGATTTGATAATTGATAATGAAAGACCTTCAGTCCTACTTTTTTACATTATTTCCTTTCTATTTTTCAGATAAATTCTGCCATTTGTTTGTCTAGTTCTTAAAAGCAACCCCTTGTTAGTTTGATTGGCATGGCACTAAATATGTAAATTTTCTTCTGCAAAAAGATTGATTACTTTTGTGAGATTTATATAATCTGCACATTTTTGAAGTTTGAAATTCACTGAATGCCTCCAATTAAATGTACTTGGATCTTTAACATTTCTAAGTCTGCAAATAGTGATTTTTTTGCTTATTAGTTTCTTTTTCTTGTTTTATTCAAATAGTCAGCACTTCTCAAACTGTATTAAATAATTGTTGTGATATTATTTTTGCATGGTCCATAATCTTTCATAGTCGGTATTTCAGTGTTTCATGATTGTAGATCATTATAGTTATTCTTGACTCATATGCTAATGGGGAAACAATATGCAGCTGGCTGTATATATACCAGGTAAAAACAGTAAAAGAGGAAGCATGGCCCAAGGGAAAGAAGGCTGGGTTCTTCTTTTCTTGAGCTCCCTGAGGAGTGCTCATTTTATTCTTGGTTCTGACACTTACTCTTTTTGTCACTTTAAGCAAGTCACAGAATCTCTCTGAATCTCAATTTCCTCATCTGTATAATGAGAGTCATTGTTGTTCAATTGTGTCCAACTTTTTGTGACCCCATGGATCATGGGATTTCCTTGGCAAAGGTTTGTCATTTCTTTCTCCAGTGAATTAAGGTAAAGAAGATTAAGTGACTTGCCAAGGTCACAAAAACTAGTAAGTGTGTGAGGTTCAATTTGAACTCAGGTCTTCCTGACTCCAAGCCCGGTGCTCTCTCCACTAAGAATCCTAGATGTCTCTTAGAATGAGGGTAGACAACCTCTGATGTCTCTCCAGCTGGTTTCTAGGAGACAGATATATATGAAGTGTACCAAGAATGATATAACCCTGCTTTTACCTAGGTTCATGAGTGGTCCAGGCTATGTTCCTTCACAAGTGGCAGAAGTCGGTCCAAGAATGTACCCCTTAATGTATAGGAATCAGGACTTGAAATTATGACATCATGTTACTGTCACAAGAACCAAAGTCTTTGTCCCTTTTCATAGAGGTCAACTTTTGTCTATTACCACTTTAAATTGTATATCCTGACCATTTTTCCAAACCGTGATCTTATATTTAGCCTTCATTTTTAGGCAAACTCCTAGGGAAAAAAAAATCATCTACATTCATTTCTTATCTCTCATTCACTACTTAATCTCTTGTAATGTTATCTCCCACCATTCAGCTGAAAATATTCTCTGGAAAATTACCAGGAATCTCTTCCTTCTTAAATGTTATGACCTTATATATGCTCTTTTTTCTTGACCTCTCTTTAGCTTTTGGCACTGTTGTTCATATCTTCCTCATGGAGAATATTGATGGTGACAATGATGACCAGAATGATAATAGCTCACACTTAAGAGGATTGTAAAAGTCTTACAGGTACTCACTCCTTCCTAATTTCCATAACTTGTCCTCCCTAGTTTACTTTAGGACTTAGTTTTAGAACCACCTCATTCTAGAAGTCTTATTGATCCCTTCAGCTACTAATATCATCTATCTCAAAACTACCTTGTATTCATCATTTCCTTTGTACATCTTCTATATTTGGTCATATTTGTACATGTTAACCCCTAAAAAAAAATCTGAATTCCTCCAAGGTAGGGTCTATTTCATTGTTTTTGCATTTCTAACACTCAGCACAGTATCGGACATAAATTGGGAACCCAATAGAATCTTGCTGATAGATTAAGCCTTCTTCATAATAATTCTGTGAGGTACAGAGCATATCATTTACAGAGGAGTCTTCTGAGGCCCAGAGAAGTCAGTAATCTCCTCAAGCTCCAAAAATGGAGCTTGTATGTAGGATTCACACTCAAGGTCTTCCCAACTTCAAAGACAGCACTTTACTCTTTCTTCTTAGTTTTCCTTTTTTATTTAATTTAAATTTTTTGGTTACATTTTAAGTTCTGAACTTATACAAGAACAGATACATACATACATACACAGAGAGAAATGTAGGTGTAGATATGTAAAACTATTCACACTTCTTTCAATTTATCACTTTTTTCTCTGGAGATAGATAATATCTTTATGAGTTCTTTGTAGCTGATTTGAGTATTTATAATATTAAATGTTTATAATATGATAGTAGTTGATGTATTTATAATACTATTATAATCATATTCAGAATAATTTGGTCATTCAAAGTTGTTCTCTGAACAATATTATTGTTAATTTTCAGATGATGAAATTAAAACTATTTATAATCATATGAAAAGGTGCTCCAAATCACTATTGATCAGAGAAATGCAAATTAAGACAACTCTGAGGTACCACTACACACCTGTCAGATTGGCTAAAGTGACAGGAAAAGATAACGATGAATGTTGGAGGGGATGTGGGAAGACTGGGACACTGATACATTGTTGGTGGAGCTGTGAACGGATCCAACCATTCTGGAGAGCAATTTGGAGCTATGCTCAAAAAGTTATCAAACTGTGCATACCCTTTGACCCAGCAGTGTTTCTATTGGGCTTATATCCCAAAGAAATCATAAAAGAAGGAAAGGGCTCCACATGTGCAAGAATGTTTGTGGCAAGGGGCAGCTAGGTGGCGCAGTGGATAGAGCACCAGCCCTGAAGTCAGGAGGACCTGAGTTCAAATCTGATCTCAGACACGTAACAGCTGTGTGACCCTGGGCAAGTCACTTAACCCCAATTGCCTTAGCAAAAAAAAAAAAAAAGAATGTTTGTGGCAGCTCTTTTTGTGGTGGCTAGAAACTGGAAACTGAGTAGATGCCCATCAATTGGAGAGTGGCTGAATAAATTATGGTATATGAATGTTATGGAATATTATTGCTCTGTAAGAAACGACCAACAGGACGATTTCAGAGAGGCCTGGAGAGACTTGCATGAACTGATGCTGAGTGAAATGAGCAGAACCAGGAGATCGTTGTACACGGCAACAACAGTAGTATATGAGGATCAGTTCTAATGCACATAACTCTCTTCAACAATGAAATGCTTCAAACCAATTACAATTGTGCAGTGAAGAAGGCCATATACACTCAGAGTGAGGGATGTGAAATGTGGACCACAACATAACATTTTCATGTTCTCTATTGATGTTTGCTTGCATTGTATTTCCTTTATTGGATTATTCTCTCTTATAGATACAATTTCTCCTGAACAAAAAAATGATGTGTGGCAATAACTATACATATATTCGACTTAAGTATTCTAACATAATTATCATGTAGTGGATATCCTGCTATCTAGGGAAGGGGTGGGGAGTAGGGGGGAAAAATTTGTAACAGAAAGCTTTGTAAGGGTTAATGTTTAGTAATTACCCATACATATGTTTTGCAAATAAAAAGTATTAATAATAAAAAAACAATATTATTGTTACTGTATAGAACATTCTCTTGTTTCTTTTCATTCCATTCATTATTTCATGCAAGTTTTTCTGTTTTTCTAAACTCAACCAGTTAATTATTTTCTTACAGTGAAGTAGCATCATACTCATATACCACCATTTGTTTAACCATTCCCCCCAGTTGATGGGAATTGCTTCAGTTTCCAATTCTTTGCCATCACAAAGAGAGCTGCTATAAATATTTTATGGGTTTTATTCCTGATGTCCTTAGGAAACAAACCCAATAATGGCATTACTGAATCAAAGAGTATATACACAGTTTTATAATTCTTTGAACGTGATTCCAGATTGCTCTCAAAAATGTTAAATCAATTAATTCATAGTTCTACCAGCACTACCAAGTTTCCCACATCCCCTCCAACATTTATCACTTTTCACTTCTCTTAGTTTAACCAATATGGTGGGTGTGAGATAATATCTCAGAATTGTTTTAATTTACATTTCTCTAATCAATAATGATTTCAAACATTTTTCATGTGACTATATAAATTTTTGATTTCTTCACTGAAAAGCTGCCTGGACATATCCTTTGATCCTGTCTCAATTAGGGAATAATTCATATTCATGAATTTGACAAAGTTCTCTTTATCTTTGAGATATGAGACCTTTATCTGAAAAACTGTCTATAAAATTTTCTGCCTTTCTTCTAATCTTGACTACATTGGTTTTATTTGTGCAAAAAAAATTAATTTAATGCAATCAAAATTATGCATTTTATATCTCACAATGTCCTCTATTTCTTGTTTAATCATAAATTCTTCTACTATTAATAAGTTGTATAGGTAATATATTCCATGTTCTAGCTTTATTATGATATGTCATTTTATATCTAGGCCATGTATCCATTTTGATATTATCTTGGTAAATGGTGTAAAATAGTGATTAATACTTAGTTTCTGTCAGACTGCTTTCCAATTTAAAAAAAAAAAAATTTACCAAGTAGTAAATTTATATTCTCAAAACACAAATATTTCCATTTGTCAAAAAAAGATTACTATAATTGTATGTATTGTATGTCTACTCTGTTCCACTAATACAACTTTCAGTTTCTTAGCCAGCACCAGATAGTTTTGATAACTGCTTTATGATATAGGTTAATATCTGGTACTACTAAGCTTCTTTCCTTTACTTTTTTTGATTAGTTCATTTGCTATTCTTGACTTTTTGTTCTTCCAAATGAGTTTTATTATTTGTTCTAGCTCAGTAAAATATTTTTGGTAATTTAATTGGGATGACTTTGAATAAATACATTACTTTAGATAGAATAATCATTTTTCCATCCTTAGATTTCATGGCACTGCTCTTTTCAGGATCTCCTTGAACTTTTCTTCTTTCTCCTTAACTTCTCAAATTTAATAACTAATTATTGTATTGGGACTGGAGTTTTCCTCCTTTTCTACACCCCAAACAGAAATCAACCAGTGAGGGAAATCTGTCCAAGATTTCCCCAGAACAAGATCTAATCAGACAGTAATAAATAAATAAATAAATTCTAAGTTTAGTTTAATGGGTGTATTCCTGCTCATTTTGTTCACTCTGACAGGAGCAGGGAAAATGGTGATTCTCCCTGTTACCAACACAGATGATGTGGAAATTGATGTCTCTTTGACCAAGATTTGAGTAACCTAAAATAACCCAAAATAGTCCACCTCCAATTTGACCAACCAATCAGAAGTGATTAGGCATCCCTCATGAACACCTCTTATAAACTGTGGCACCCCTAACATTAGGGGAAACCTGCTGGCCTTATTAATAAGATGATTAAGTTACCCAGAAACTATGTCTCTTGAACTTTTTAATTGTCATAGATGATTGTCTTTTTCTCAACTTTCATTCAAATATCAAACAAGATTACATATATAAAGCATTTTGCAAATGGCAAAGTATTGTATAAATATTAGTTATTAATGTTTTTATGAATATTCCTCAAGGCCCTATTCTGAACTCTATTTTCTTTTTCACATTCCCTTCTTTAGTGAGGTAACCTGCCCCAGTAGAGTCAATTATTATGCCAACTATTATCTACAGGTAATCCAATAGCCAGAACACAGAACTTGGAGAGACATAAATCTGAATTTAAATCCTGCCTCAGACATTAGTTGTGTGATCTTAGAGGAATCATTTAATTGCTCTTTGCCTCAGTTTCCTCATTGTTAAAGTGGTGATAATAATGGCACCTACATTATAGGGTTATTATGAGAATAAAATGATAGTTCATACAAAAAAGCACTTTGCAAATCGAAAAGTCCTATATAAATATTATTATTATTATTACATAGGTGCATATGCTTTCCAAATTTATATATCTAATCTTGATCTATTTCCTAACTCCAGTTCCACATTTTCAACTTTCTGCTGTATCTGGATATCCCATAGACAGCTGAAATACATTTCCAAAATGGAACTCATTAACTTTCTTTCTAAACCTTCCATTTTTCCAAACTCCTATATTTCTGACTAAAACACCTCCCCCTTCATTTATCCAGATTTGCAACATTATTGTCAAATTGGATATTTTCTTTTCCCTCACCCACCATACCAAATCAGATGCCAAATTTTATTGACCCTACTTCCACATTATTTCTTTCATTTCCCTCCTTTTTTCTATGAACATAAACATAGATGAGGCTTTCCAAAATTCTACGCCTTTGTGATAGCTTCCTAATTGGCCCCCCTGATTCTATTCTCTTCTCGTGCCAATCTATCTTCCACTCAACCCACAAATTAATAACCTTCCCAAAGCACAAAACTGACTGCCATTACCTTCATCAAGAAGTTTCAGTGACTCCCTATTGCTTCCAGAATAAAAATAAAACCCCCTTTTGACATTCCAAGTCCTTCACAAGGTTCTGTGAACCTATCTTTCCTGACCCATGTCATATTAGTTCCCCTCAGGCACATTCCAGCCATACTAGCCTACCTGAAGGATTCTGTAAATAAAAGGCAATCACCTGCCTTTTATATCCTGGAATGTTCTTCCTCCTCATCTCCATCTCTTGGAATGTTCAGCTCCCCTCCAGGTTCAAAGGACATATCCTACAAGAGGTCTTTTTTGTATCTCCAGTTGTACAGCTCCCTCCTCCAAGTTCATTTATCTACTTAGATATAGATACACTTACATGCTGATTTCTTAGAGTAGAACATGTGCTCCTTGAAAGCAAAGACCTTCATTTTTGTTTTGGGTGGTTAAAACATGGTAAAGTTCATGCCAGTAGATGTTTTATAAATGAATATTAAATTGGATTTTGGTAACATAGTGAGATAGAAGGAATGCTGGCTTTGGAGTCAGAAAAGTTGGTTTTATTTCAGGCTCTGAAACAGGCTTTCCTCCTAACCATGGCAAACCTGGCCTTTGATCCAACCTGTGCCAGTCTTTCCCAAAAGAAGATTCCCCATAATCATAGTCTCTATGTCTTTGTCTCTGTCTGTTTCTGTGTAATTGTTTGTTCCTCTGTCAGTCTTTTCCTATTGATTCCTTCCGTGTTGACTACAAGCATCCAATACACTAAAGTAATTTCCATTCTTAAAAAAAAAAAACAAAAACAAAAACAAAATCACTAGATCCTAATATGCCCTAGAGAAGATGTGGGGAATGTGCTGTGAAATCATTTACTAAAGCAACCACATTTTATGATGAACTAAAAGCTAGTTATAACAATCTCCCACTGCTTGAGTTCTATAAATTGATATTATATGGCCTCCAATAAATGTGCAAATGGCCCTTGGCAGAAAAAAGTTCCTCGCCCTTGCCCTAGTAATCACCCTATTTTTGTTTTCCCTTTCTCAAATGCCTTCTCCACTCAAAAATTTTTTAACCTTTTGTAGTCAGACTAGTGACCTTATTACAAAATTCAATCTATTCTCGGGTACCACTGATCTCTTCATTACCAAAGCTGATGGCTTTTTCTCAAGTCTCACCTATCTTGACCTACCTACAATCTTTAACACACACATCCCTACCCCTACCCCTATCCCAACTGAAGGTGACTCTAAAACTTAGACTCATGATCCCTTTCCAACAGTCATTCAGAGACATGATCAGCCACATCATTTGAATCAGCAGGAAATCACCATCTACAATGCTTCTGTTCATATGGTGGATCATTGATCTTTAACATCTGCCCTGCCAATACTTCCCAGTCTTCTGCCATTATGCTGTCATCTTCTGCCCATCTTCTCTGCCATTATGCTGTCAACACCATTAGTTACTGCCATCTAACTTGCTGCCTCACCCTAAGGACCATCATTCCTTTTCATCAGCCCTTCATTGACCTTCCTACATGTCTTCTTTCTCCTAATTAGAATGGCAGCTCCTTAAGAGCAGGAACTGTCTTGCTTGCTTTTTGTTCCTGGCACACAGCACTTAAAAAATGTTTTTCCTATTACAAAGAACATTCCATCTTTCTTGCCCAACTGTGATATTCTGATTTGCCCTGATGATTTGGGGAGAATAAAGTGTACAGAAAGAGTACAGGTATTTTCTATGGTTATTCAATCAACTCCAGTGGCTCCTTATTGCCTCCAAGATCAAAAAGAGAAATCCTGTTTGTTTTTTAAAGTCCTTTATAACTTGGACCCTTCTACCTTTCCATTTTCCTTCTACCTTATTCCCCTCCAAGAGCTGTGCAATCCAGTAGCACTGGCCTCCTTGATATATCTTGCACAACATACTCCATCTCCTGACAGGTATTTTTATCGACTGTTTGCTATGCCTGAACCTTCTCCTTCCTCACCTTCACCCCATGGCTTTCCTGACTTCATTCAAGTTAAGTAAAATCCCATCCTCTGCAAGAAAACTTTCTCAGTCTTCTTCAGGCATAGACCATTCACTATAAGATTTTACTTAACCTGCATTCACACACATCTATATCTATATAGAGAAATGTATTGCTTGTTCATGGTTGGGTTTTTGTTTTTTGTTTTGGGCATATTGTCTTACTAATTAGACTCTAATCTCCTTGGAATTAAGGACAGGTTCTTGCTTTCTTTGTATTCCCGGGGTTTAACTCCAGACCTGGCCCTGGTAGGCATGAAGAACTCACAGTAATAAAATGCTGAAGAAAAATAAAAACAATTCCAATGAGGAACAAAAATGGAGATAAGTATAGGATGAGTTTCTAAAGATCCATGCAGAGAGAAAAGGAATCCTTGACAAGTTAGATTTTCCAAAAACAGAGAGAAAATGGAAGGAAGGACTGGTAAAGAAAGTCTGGTAGTTGTATGGCATTGTAATATATATATATATATATATATATATATATATATATATATATGTATATACATATATATATATAGAGAGAGTTATATACTTATATATAGTTATCCAGAATGAGCTGAAGTCAGATTCAGGGCTATTTTATTGTTAAAGTCCTGTTGGTGAAAAGAGGACAAATGAAAAGCTCAGATTGTTCCTGGAATTGGGTAGGATGGATGATAGCCCCAAAAACTAAGAGACTGGGGGACTATCCAGCTCATCTTTGATTACTTGACTGCTGATTGCTCTGCCTAGGATAGTGATGTTTGGACTAGTCAGAAAAGGTTAACACAGGAAACAGAATTTGGACCAGCTTGTTTGGAGCTCCTGTACAATTTGAAGTCCACCTAGGTAGCGAGGAAAAAAAATGATGACCCAGGGCTATTTCCCTCTGAACAGTACAGGTAAGGGTTGGGAGTGTTCCGGGGCCCCAGGAAAATTATCTTCTCCTTGGCTCAAAAAGGGCAAACAACCCTCCTTTTCCAGCACATCTTCGGCCAATCCAGACCTTGGCTAAACTCAAAAGACACCTTTCCCCCACATTTCCTGTCTGCCAGTCCCAGAGGGCCTCACGGGTCCAAGAGGCCAAATAATCAGAGTTCATGCAGGCCTCTAGCTCTGAGTTTCTTGGTCCTGAATGATGCTTTGGTAGCTCTGCCTATGTACCCCTGCCCAACCCCTACGCACTCAGACCGCCTTTGCACCGGACCACAAAATGTAAATCTGAGATTAGAGCGTCCTCACCTTTCCATGTCGGTTTCACACTCCTTTCTTTGCTTTCCAACATAGCTCTCAGAAGGCCATTTTTGTTCCTTCTTATCAATGTTATATCAAGCTTTTAAGCCAATGGGATTTGAGTTAACAAATATGGCAGAAAATTACCTTGGACATTGACTCCAATATCTCAATCGGCTTCTGAGGATATACTTCTTTGGAATAGTGCAAAGTGAATAGGAAGGCATAGCTCAAGATGAAAGGCAGATCTGCTGAGCCAAGTTTAAAAATAAAGTTTAAACCACAATTAGGAAAATAAAAATCTCAAAAACAGTGAAATGCAGATATTTTAGTATTCAAGGCAGAACCCAAGTAACATCCAATTTTCCATACCATTACAATCAGGTTACAGACTCTGGTTATAACATAAGTGTACTTTTTCTTAAAATCTCAAGTCAAAACCAATCCTAAATACTGGGTATTTAGTAACATTCCCTCAATCTCCCAACATTTCCATTGATGACTGCCTAAGATGCTCCCCTTCCCATTCCCACCTCTTAGTTTTGCTGCAAGAAACTTTTCCCAGTCTTGTTTAATCTTAGAATTTCCCTTCTGAAATTGTCTCCAATTTATGCTTTCTGTATCTTATTTGTACATAGTTGTTATTAGCATGTTGTCACCTGCAATCGATTATGAGGTCCTTGAGGATAAGATTTTTTTGTTTTGTTTTGTTTTACTCCCTTTTTTAGTTTGTTTGCCTTTCTTTACCCAGAGATTAGCAAAAGATCTGGCCCTTATAGGTTTTGCAATAGTTGACATATGGAACACTGGGAGTGCCTTTAACTTTTATTTAAATCCTTTTTAAAAATTTAAAACTAGAATTCTTCTCACCCTACCTTTGGCATTTTCTGTAGATGTAAAATTTATATTCTTTCCTAGAAGATATTTTAATTTTTTTATTTTTAATTTTTAAATTAATTTTTAAATTTTAATTTAATTTAAAACATATTTAAAATAGCTAAGGACTCTTAGGTCCTTTAAAGATCAAATTTAAAAAAGAACAAAATTTCATTTCTTTTTATAACAAACTATCATAGTCAAATAAATTAAAGACTATTTTTTTCATTGTATTCTCAAGACTTTCTACAGTTTTTAATGTATATGCACTTAATAAATGCTTGTGGAATTAAATGGGGGGAAGGAGAAAGAAATGAAAGGAAAAAAAAATAAAATAGAAGAGCCTGTCCAGCTTTCTTTCATCACAATATTTCCATTTGTATTTAATTCAATATATTTCAATTTCTCCATAAATATTCAACTAATTTGACTTCAAAATTATCAACCAAAAAAGGAGGGGCTAAACTGATAATATTAAGTGTATCATTTAAGTGACATTGTTTAATATATCATAATGACATAATGATAATATGAGGAAAATTAAAATTATGCTGTACCCATTTAATAACTGATTCTATTCTGTAATCAATCCTGTTCCTCATCTTGTAAAACCCTATTTCTTGATGTAGCTCAAAAGATCCTCTCTTATTCTGAACTAAAGTCAAGACAGTTGATAATCTGACAGCTCCTAGTCCCTGGGATATTTGTTTGCTAACCAGTTTAACCTAGGATCCTTACTTTGTTGACATGTAAACAAAGAATCAGTTAGAGATGGCTCTCCTATCTTTGCCACTCCTTGAAAAAGTTAGGGGTGCTTTTGTCTCCAAGGACAAGGCTAACCTGAGGGATCCTGACTGGGCTGGTTATGATTTTCTGGCCAAGATTACTAAGAGGCAGTAGAGGCCCATAAAACAATTGGCATTCCTTAATTGTCTGAGAGGAGCAAAATCAGCCACACCTAAAAACCAACCCACTTTCCCCAGCTGCAGCTAATGGTAATATTTTTCAACTGCTCCAACCTCCTTCATGTTTTTAATCTCAATAGGGTTTCAATAAATATGGCCTTTTCCAGTCCCATTCTGGTCACTCACCTCACTGAGAAGAGGAGAGAAGATAGTCTGACTCACTTTATTAACAATTATACTGTTAATAAATTGTAATTTTGCCCCAGAGAAAATGGTGCCACAATTTTCCTCAGTGTTTTTTTGTGTCACATGTATTAAATTTTCAATGCTTCTTCACCTTTTCCATTCCCCAAAATAATTTTTTCTTTACCTTGGAGAAGCAACAAATATCCCCCAAGATCTTCCTAATTCTTATAACTAATTCACTAGGCAATATTTTAAATATTTAATTCTTAAATATTTTAAGAGTTATGGTTTTTAGAAATATATATATATTATATATGCATATAATATATATATATATATATTTCTACAAGATCTTTAATGTCAGTTCTCTTCTTTCTCTTCTAACAGGACCATAACCCTAATATAGGTTCTCATTCCCTCTGCCCTAATTGCAATAGCCTCCTAATTAGTATTTCTGCTTCAAATTTCTTCCCAGTCCAGTCCATTCTCCACATAGATGCCAAATGCTTTTCTAAAGCTTAAGTGTGATCATGACATTCCATTCCCAAATAAAAATAATTAGCTTCTTATTGACTTTCCCACCCAAAAATAATCTTCTATTTATGTATTTATTTTGTTTATAATAATTCTCCAACATCCTTGAGGGAAGGTTTGATTTCTTTCCACCTTTGTATATCCAGCACATAGTCATAGTAGATACTTAATAAATTGTTGATTGGTTAATTGACTGTAATTGTCCTGGAGCAGTCTTTCAAGTAGTTGTTGATTTTTTCAATCTTCTTTTGAGAAATCTAGTTCATATTTTTTTTTATCATTTATCCATTAGGGAATGGTTCCAGATCTTATGTATTTGTATTGATTAATTTTATAGCTTGAATTTAAAACCTTATAGGAGATGTTTAATAGCAATACTAGTTTTCTCCAATCAACTTCTTCTTTTTTATACTACCTAAATAGATTTTGTTTGTGGCAAACTTGTTTTTTCAATTTCAAACAAAAAAAATTCATCTATAATAACTTTTGTAATTACTTTAATACTTTTTTTAGTGTTTGTTCTGTTAAGAATTATCCATTAGCTTCAAGTGTTAGAAGTATCCAATCTTATTCTGTTCTGATTTTGTTATAGTTTGACCAATGATTTTCAGATCATATATACATTATGAACATATTGAAGTAGATGGCAAGTTTTCCCAATGGTTCTTGTCAAAAAAACAATTGTGCCCTAAGTAATCTATTAAACACTGGGTTATCAAGATCTATTATTTCTGATTATTTAATAGTTTGATATTGACATTCATTTGGGATAGTGGTCTGTAGGTTTCATTCTCTTTTTTTTCTCTCATCAGTTTAGGTATTCAAACATTACTTGTACAATCAAAAGAGTTTAGAAGAATCTTTATTTTTCTTAATTTTCCAAACAATTTACATAATATTGAAATTAATTGTTTTTTGAAGACTTGATAAATGCAAATACATCTAATTCCAAGAATTGGAGTGGGGGAGAGGGAAAGGGGAGGTTCATTTATAGTTGGTTCAATCTTTTGTCCTCATATTAGTTTAACTAAGGGATATATTCTTGTTCTACAATATGTCTGAATATAGTAAGTAATTAATAAATGCTTGTTGACTTAATTGTTAATCTAACTATTTTATGTTTTTGTTAAAATTAATCCACTTCATTGAAGTTATTAGTGTACCCAATACATAGTTGGGATAGTTTCTGATAGTTACTTCATTTTAAATCTTGGATTCTTTTTTTTTTTTTCATTTTTGCTGCAATTTGGTTTTCTCTTATTTTTAAAAGCAGATACATTTTATTTCCCCCAAAAAATTAACTCCTGCTGAGAACAAAAGATAGTTTACCTCTCAGATCCATGGGAAAGGAAGGAATTTGTGGCCAAAGAATAAGTAAGAAACATTATGAAATGCAAAATAGATAATTTTGATTATATTAAATTTAAAAGATTTTGTACAAACAAAACCAATGCAGCCAAGATTAGAAGGAAAGCAGAAAACTGGGGGGAGGGGGTGAAATTTTATATTCAAGAATTCTATAAAGGTCTCATTTCTAAAATATATAAAGAACTGACTCAAAATTATAAGAATATAAGTCATTCCCCAATTGATAATAGCCAAAGGATATTAATAGACAATTTTCCGATGAAGAAATTAAAACGATTTCTACTCATACGAAAAAATGCTCTAAATCACTGTTGATCAGAGAAATACAAATTCGAGGTACCACTACACACCTCTCAGATTGGCTAAAATGACAAGAAAAGATAATAGTAAATTTTGGAGGGAATGTGGGAAAACTGAAACACTAATACATTGTTGGTGGAGTTGTGAACTGATTCAACCATTCTGGAGAGCAATTTGGAACTATGTTCAAAGGGTTATCAAACTGTGTATGCCCTTTGATCTAGCAATATCTCTATTGGGGCCTAAATCCTAAAGAAACCATAAAAAAGGGGAAAAGACCCACACATGCAAAAATGTTTGTAGCAGCTTTCTTTGTAGTGGCAAGGCTAAAAACTGAGTGACTGCTCATCAGTTAGGGAATGGCTGAATAAGTTATGGTATATGAATGTTATAGAATATTATAATTCTGCAAGAAATTATCAGCAGAATGATTTCAGACCTGGAAAGACTTATATGAACTGATGCTAAATAAAGTGAGTAGAACAAAGGGAACATTGTACACAGCAACAGCAAGATTATGTGGTGATCAACTCTGATAGACATGGCTCTTTTCTTTAAGGATACCTATAGTAGAAATATAGTTCTCAAGAGTTTTCCTTTTTACCTTTTTATGCTTCTCTTGAGTTCTCTATTTGGAGGTCAAATTTTTTGTTCAAATCTGGTCTTTTCATTAGAAATAGGTGAAATTCTCCTGTATCATTGAATGACCATCTTCTTCCCTGGAAGATGATGCTCATTCTAGCTGGATAACTTATTCTTGGCTGTAATCCAAGTTCTTTTGCCTTTCGGAATATCGGATTCCAGGCCCTTCGATCCTTTAAAGTGGAAGCTGACAGATCCTGTGTAATTCTAATTACAGTTCCTCGGTATTTGAACTGTTTCTTTCTAGCTGCTTGCAATATCTTTTCCTTGGTGCAATAGTCCTGAAATTTGGCCACGATATTCCTTGGGGTTTTAATTTTGGGGTCTCTTTCTGGAGGTGATCGGTGAATTCTTTCAATGCCAATTTTGCCTTCTGATTCTAAAACATCAGGGCAATTCTCTTTCATGATTTCCTGGACAATAGCTTCCAGGTTCTTTTTTTTATCGTGGCTTTCAGGGACTCTGATAATCCTTAAATTGTCTCTCCTGGATGTTTTCCAAGTCAGTTGGTTTTTCCTAGGAGATATTTCATATTTTCTTCTATTTTTTCATTTTTTTGTTTTTGTTTGACTGATTCTTGAAGTCTTATTGAGTCATTTACTTCTATTTGTTCAATTTTAATTTTTAAAGTATTATTTCCTACAGTTATCTTTTTTAGCTCCTTTTGTAGCTGGCCAGTTGAATTTCTTGATTCAATGCATTCTTTTTCCATTTTGCCAGTTTTATTTTTCAGTGAATTGTTGTCTTTTTCCAATTCGCCAATTTTGTTTTTCAGTGAACTGTTTTCTTTTTCCAATTCACCAGTCCTATTTTCCAGTTTTTGATATTTCTGTTGCACTGATCTCAATTGATTTCCCCATTCTTCTTCTAGCTCTCTTTTGAGATTTTTTTCTTTGCTTTTTGCTGAGACAAATGGGGTTAAGTGACTTGCCCAGGGTCACACAGCTAGGGAATGTTAGGTGTCTGAGACCAGATTTGAACCCAGGTCCTCCTGACTTCAGAGCACAGGGCTGGTGCTCTATCCACTGCGCCACCTAGCTGCCCCTCTTTTGAGATTCTTAATGCAATCTTCCAGGTAAGCCTTCTGAAAGGGAGACCAACTTAAGTCTGCCTCTGTGGCTTCATCTGGGATTGTTTTCATAATGTCAGGATCTGGGGACTGTTCTCTTTTTTCTCCGTAAAAGCTTTCTATGGTGAGAGCTCTCTTCTGCTTCTTGCTCATGATTTAAAGTTGGGATATCCGTCACCAGCAGAAAATACTGCAACAATTTGTATTTGCCCTGGGGCAGTTTTCCGAGTTGACTTCCGGTCTGAGGCTGGTTGGGCTAGATTTGCACTAGGACCACGTTTTCAGCTGCTCTCGATCCACCCTTTACCAAAGGCAGATCTGCCAGAGCACCTGCCCGCAAGCAGAGCAAAGTGGCCCAGGCATCTCCCAGGGGCTTCCTGGGTGCCTAAAATCCGTTCCTCTATCGCAGCCCTGACTTCTGCCCCGGCTGGAGTCTGATTGCGACCAGCAGCCGATTTCCCCTGAGGCTAACCTTCTTCTGAGTTCTTTCAAGGTAGATTTTTGATAGAAGTGCGTTGTAGTCCAAATGTTTGGCGGAGCCCTCACTCCAAAACCAGTTCGAAGGCTCACTTTGTCTGGGTTTGAGAGAAGGTCTCAGGAGTTCACAGAGAACACTGTCTGCAGTTCGCCATCTAGACATGGCTCTTTTCAACAGTGAGGTAATTCAAGCCAATTCCAGTAGACTTGTGATGGAGACAACCATCTGCATCCAGAAAGAGGACTATGGGGACTGAATGTGGGTCACAACAAAGTATTTTCACTTTTTTTGCTGTTGTTTGTTTGGTTTTTTTTTTTCCTTTTTGATCTGATTTTTCTTATTCAGCAAGATAAATGTGGAAAAATGTATAGAAGAATTGTACATATTTAATATATATTGGATTGTTTGCTGTCTAGGAGGGGGGAAAGGGAAGGGAGGGAGAAAATTTTGGAATGCAAAATTTTGCAGGAGTGAATGTTGAAAACTATCTTTGCATGTATTTTGAAAATACAAAGTTATTATCAAAAAAAAACTAGCTCCTCCTTTTTACCATTTCAAGTGATTTTATTTGATTTTGTTTGATTTTTATTTTAATCTCTTCTTTGATTTTCAGAATTTCTATTCTGGCATTTATTTAGGGCATTTTGGTTTCTTGCTTTTTTGGGATTTTTAGTTGTATTTCCAATTAATTGATCTATTCTTTCCCATTTTTGTTGATGAAAATATTTAAATTTTTGCCTAAAAATTATTTTAGCTACATACCATAAGTTTTGTATATTGTAGCACCATTGTCATTTCATTAGTAAATTTGTTTTGTATTATTTGCTCTTTTGCCCAACAATTCTTTTGGATAGTTTTTTAGTCTAAAATTAGTTGTTAATCTTTTGTCCAAAAGGCCTTCATTAGCTATTATTGTTTTTGCATTGTCATTTAAATATCATGTGCTTAATATTTCCACTTTTGTTTGTGAGGTTTTCACAGTAAAGTGTAAAGATTAAGGGATTCAAAGGTAGAAACAAGTGTGTTAATGAAAAGGCTAACTATTGAATGGTCAGAGAGAGAAGGAGACTCAAATAAGGAGTCATGGAGAAGGAAAACAATGGGACTTGAAATATAAAAGAACATAATGAAAAAACAGAGTTCATATGTGAAGAAGCAGGAAGTATTTTAAAATAATATATTTAATAAATAATAATTTAAAATAATAATAAAAAAACAAGAGATTATAGTTAGATATAGAATTTCGGAGCTTGAGATCTCAGACCTAAAGCAATTTGAAGAGATTGTAAGATTCAACATGGAGCTATGTTGAAGAGATTAAAGTTGGAAATCATAGATGTTGATGATATAAATTGTTAGAAAAGCCTCTTAGAAGGGCCATCAATAAGTCAAAATCAAGGATTATGACAGAGAAGTTAAGAAGTGATTAGAGTATATAGAAAATCTTCAACCAATGTATCAAAATCAATGAGAAAGATGGGAAAACCATTCTGGAGATTGGTAGATAACACTGATTTTGGTCTGTTGACCCAATGAGAACTTCAAAAGAGTTGAGGAGTTGTTAAATGTGTGTCAGTGGCAATAGGGAAGAAAGAATATACTAACTTCTTCTGTGAATCAGGAATGGGTAGGGGTGAGTGGCAGAAGGAGAATTACAAACCAGATTGGAACACGTCTGGTTTCTTATTAGAACATTTCAATATATTAAGGATCCATCATTTTGTCAGTGTCATGATTCTCTTTGATGACTAAGGTCACCACTGGACTATAATGCATTAAATGACTTTTGAAAATTAATCTTGCTGAAAAATCCATTACCCCATGATAAACTTGATTATGCACCTCTCTGAACTTGATCAGGATGGTTCTCTGGTACTAATCATTACTGGACCCATATTCTAAATCTTTCTAGCTTAAGACAACTTATCAGAGTTCACATACCATTGGTGTAGCCTTGGAGTATGCAGAGAAAACTTCCCTCAGAATTGAAGTATTGAACTAGGATTTAAATGGGGAATTCATGAATAGAAATTTTCCATAGGTGTTCTGTTTTTTAAGATTGAAAGCAACAAAGATATGATTCATTTTCATGACTGGTAGAATCAGTATCAGTTATGTGATAGCTGGCACTCATACAATGAGGTCTACAAAGAAATTTACATCCAACATCTCATTGTTCTTCATTCTTAGCATTTTGTGGGGTTTAGTGAATTTTTAAAACTTTGAAATTCATTTGCAAAGGAAAAACCAATTCTCACTATCAAAATCATGGCAGCAGCTTCATGTTTCAGTATTTATAATTTGCTTTTGCATTTATTGTGTCTTTCAGGTAATAATAAAATGGGTTATACTTTATCATTCATTATAGCACATGTGTAAGCACCTATGTGCAGAAAGGTCTGTGCTAAAGGATGGAGATAGAAAAACAGGAAGAAAAAAAGTTCCTCCCTCCAAGAAATTTACTTTCTAATGGGGAAATTCTGGTTTTTTTTGTTTTATTTTTTATTTTTTTTGCTGAGGCAATTGGGGTTAAATGACTTGCCCAGGGTCACACAGCTGTTAGTGTCTGAGACCAGATTTGAACTCAGGTCCTTCTGACTTCAGGGCTGGTGCTCTATCCACTGTGCCACCTAGCTGCCCCTGGAAATTCTGTTTTTAAAAATTGATTTTATTGATATATTTTGTTTTACATTGCCTAAAGAAAAGAAACACAGGAAGAAGAAAAATATGTATCCTAAAAACTTGATACTATATGCTATTCTATACCTGTGGTCCCATACAACTGTTGTCTTGGTAGAGAAAGAGATGTTTTCTTTTATCTTCTTTTTTGAGACCATGTTTATTTTTTTATACTTTTGCAATGTTCATCTTTGATTGCTTCTTTTTTTCTACATACATTAATACGGTAATTGTGTATGTTGTTTTGTCTCTACTTCATTTTGCAGAATCTTTCCATGCTTCTCTATATTTATTATTTTATTATTTCTTACAGTCCAGTAGTATTTCATTACATTCATGTACCATATTCCCCAATCAATAATCACTGACTTTGTTTTGTCTATATGGAGTATCTTACTTTTCAATGACTTCTTCTGAGTGTATTCCTAGCAATGGAAATCACTGGTTCAAAACATGTGGGTATTTCAGCCTCTTTATTTGCATTAATTCCAATTGCTTTCCAAAAATGATTGCACTAATGCACCATTCCATCATGAATGCATTAGTGCTCCTGTGTTAACATAGCCCTACAAACATTGACTATTCATCTTTTGTCATCTTTGATAAATTGCTGGATATAAGGTGAAACATCACCTATTGATTTGTATTTCTCTTATAATTAGTGATTTGGATAATCCTTTATTTATTTGTTAATGGTTGGCAATTCTTTTGATAACTGTTCACATTCTTTAATCATTTATCTCTTGGGAAATGGCTGTTGGTCTAAATTTTTTCTTCTAGTTGTCCCTATAGCTTGGATTTTTCTTGTTCAGTCATTTTGGTCATATTCAATCTCTTCATAACTCTATTTGGGATTTTCTTGGCAAAGATAATGAAGTGGTTTGCATTTCTTTCTCTACCTCATTTTACAAATAAGGAAACTGAGATAGACAGGGTTAAGTGACTTGCTCAAATTCATATAGCTAGTAAATGTCTATGACCAGATATGAACTTAGATATTCCTGACTATAGGCCTGACACCTGTGCCACCTACCTACCCAATATATTGGATACAGAAACCTTATCCAATAGCAAATGAGAGCTTTGTAAACCTTAGAATGCTCTTCATGCTAACTATTATCAGAGTTACATGATACAAAGATTGTCTTTCATCAATTATCTGCTTCCTTTTTTATCCTATATGCATTGCTTTTGTTTGTACAAAAACCTTTTCAATTTCATGCAATCAAAACTATTTAATCTTTGTATAGTGATACAATTCTTTCCTCTTACTAACCCTATTATTCATGTGTGTGACTATGAGAATATCTATGTTGTGAATGTATCTTAATGTTGGAGTCAGAATTGATTCCAGATCTGGTGCACTATCTATAATACACCTGGCTGGCCCTAAAAATATACTAATTATGTAATAAAGTGTATTAAATTTATAATAAAGACTTTTTCATTAACTTGTCCATTCACTCATTCATCCATGAAAAAAGACAGAAGGGTTGGAAGGGAAAAGAATAAATAATTATCAAAATATGTTGCTGTGTAAATGCCTCTATCCAATAATACTAGCCTTTGGGGGGCTTTTTCCTCTGTGTTATTGACATTGTTTATAGTTTATCTTGCTAATGTTGTTAAAATAAAGGAAAAAATCCAACTTTACTTTCTGGTACAAGAGGAAAAGTATTAGTTCATCCTTTGCCTAGAGAGTTAGAGAGCAGGGATTAGAGAATACTCCAAATCAGGGAAGCTGAGTGGGGGAAAAGCAGAGGGATAACTCAGTCTAATAAGCATGCATGACTATGTATCCCCCTGTAACTTTGTCACTGAATGGTGTAATCATGAGTGTGTCTACTGTGCAACTATGTGACTGTATAATTCAAATTGGTTTTTGTCATAAGAGGCAAAGACACTGTGCCAGCATGTCAGATGCCAGTTTCCATGAATAGATATGAACAAGGAGTTTCACACCTAGGTTTGTATGGTTTTGAATTAAACACTGTGTTTTCCCAGAACAAATGCAAAAGAGGCTATCCTTTCTTACTCGTGGACCTCATTTTCCCCATCTGTAAATAGTAGTTGAATTAGATCACATCCAAGGACTCCTGCTGTTCTAAATCATTTGAATTTCAATAAGAAGGGTTATAAAGTACTCCAGAGGCTTAGTAAAAAGGAGAAAATAAATGAATGAATGAAAGGAAATATTGCATACAGTTAATAAATAAAAATAATGAGGAAAAGGTTAAAACAAATGCTTAGTTAACATATCCCTATTGAAGTAAACAAAAATAGTTTTTCTCTTAGTTTTCCAGTGACTATAACCAAGTCTCTCAGAGTTAACTTGTTGAGCTGTTATGTTACTCCTCATCCGATCCCCAAGACTGAGCATCAAAGTTTCCTTTTCTATGTTCCTCACATTCCCAGACACATCCCTTTCACATTCTAGGATTTTTGAGAATTATAACAAACTAATCTTTTCTTTTGCCCTTTTCCTTGAAGGATGTTTTGGAAGCCTTAATGGAGTAAAATCTATAGATAGAGATAGACATTCCAGGGAGTTCACATCTTTGCAAAAGGAAGGGAATGACGATAGGTAGTGGAAAATGGAGAAGTGATCAGGAAGGGAACAGAAAAAAGAATTTAGAAAAGGGAAATGTGAAATGTGAAAGTGGTGTAATAGGAACAGACTGTGACTATCATCTTGGAGGCTTATCATAACACAGGAGAAGAAAGTGACTCATTCAGGTATGACATAAGAGATAAAAGTTCTGGGTGATTGGGAAATGGTGAGAATCAAGAAAAAAGATGAAGAGAGAAATGAAAATAACTTATAAAGAAATAATCCAATCAAAAAGAGCTAAATTTCAAAGCTGAACCCTACTCTGCACATATGAGGTTTTCCTTTTCATCTATTTAAAATGGTGACACCTCTTTCTTTCATTGCCTCCCTCACTTGGCTTCTGGTCTATCCTCTCATTCCTAGCCCCCTAATTCTATTTTTTCTCAGTAGTATTTTATTTTTCCAATTACATGTAAAGATAGTTTTCAACATTCATTTTTATAAGACTTTAAGTCACAAATTTTTCTCCCTCCTTTCCTCAACTCCCCTTCTCCCCAAGACAGTAGTAAGCAATATGATATAGGCTATACATGTACAATCTTTTTAAACATATTTCCATATGTTATGTTGTGAAAGAAAAATCAAAACAAAAGGGAAAAATCATGAGAAGAACAAACCAAAGAAAAGTGCAAAAAATATGGTTTGATCCACATTCAGTCTCCATAGTTCTCTCTGTGGATGTGAATGGTATTTTCTATCCCAAATCTATTGAAATTGTCTTGGATGACTATTTCTGAGAACTAAATCTATCAGTTAATCATCATGTAATCTTGCTTTACAATGCACAATGTTCTCCTGGTTCTGCTCATTTCATTCAGCATCAGTTCATGTAAGTCTTTCCAGGCTTTTCTGAAATCAGCCTGCTCATCATTTCTTATAGAATAAGAATATTCCATTACATTCATATACCACAACTGATCCAGTCATTTCTCATTTGATGAGCATCCACTCAATTTTCAATTCCTTACTACAACAAAAAGAGCTTCTATGAATATTTTTGCAAATGTGGGTCCTTTCCTCTTTTTTGTAATCTCTTTGGGATACAGACCCAGTAATGCTACTTCTGGATCAAAGGGTATGCACAGTTTTATATCCCTTTGAGCACAAATCCAAAATACTCTCCAAAATGGCTGGCTCAGTTCACAACTCTACCAACAATGCATTCATTAAAATAACTCTTTAATACTAAAGGATGGCCAATATTTTTCTTTTCAGCTGCAAGAAAATTTAACTGGATTTTTCTTTTTTTCTTTAGCTAACATTTTTATATAATAATTATTTACACAAAAATATATTTTGACAAATTATCCATCATTGAACATCTTCTCTTCCAATTCCCTTGGTTTGTTTTTTTTTTTAATATGAATGAATGAATGGGTGAACAAGGAAATGAGTGAATGAATGAAAAATCCTTTATTATGTACATACTATACTTTATGATACACTTACTACATTTATAGGGGCGCTAAGTATATAGAGCACTGGGCCTGGAGCTAAGAAGATCTGAGTTCAAATATGGCCTTCAGATACTTACTAGCTGTGTGACCCTGAGAAAATCACTTAATCTCTGCCTCAGTTTCCTTATCTGCAAGATGGGTCTATTTATAGCACCTACCTTCCAGGGCTGTTTTGAGAATTGAATCAGATAATAGCTACAAAATATTTAACACAGTGCCTCTCATATAGTAGTCATTGTACAAATGTTAGCAGTTATCATTGTCATTGTTATTGTAGTAATGGTGGTAGTAGTAGTAGTTACCATCATTTTCATCTTCATCATACTATAACTATTGTGTTAAGAGATAGACATGCAAATACAAGAAAAAACTCCTATTCTCAAAGACGTTGCATTTTAATGGGAAAGACAACACATATAACATGTTTTGCCTTTAAGTCAAATGTAAAACACAGTATCTTTATGGAACAGCGGTAATACAAATGTTAATAAGACTTTTTTAATGGAACTTAAGTCACAGCCGAGTGCAAAGAATGCAGACCTGGAGTCAAAAAGATGCATCTTTCTGAGTTCTGACTAATTATTAGAGTGCAACTCTGTACAAATCACTTAACCCTGTTTGCCTCAGTTTCTTCATCTGTAAAATGAACTAGAGAAGGAAATGGCAAATAACTCCATTATGCCAAGAAATCCTAAATGGGATCAGATATGAATCTGAGTCAGACATGACTAAAAACAATTAAACGACAAAATGTCATTTCTATTGATAAAATAATTTCTGATCCTGAACCATTGGAGAATTCCAAGGATTTTAATGGGAAAAAAAAGTCATTGACCTGGGAAGTAGAACCCAGTATAATACCCAAATTCTTAAAGGAAAAGTCAAATAAGTTTCAGATTCATGACTAAACAAGACATAGAGAGTATTACAAAAAATAAAATTAATCACTTTATTATACAGATTAAAAAATTTTGGCGCAAACAAAACTGATACAACCAAGATCAAAAGGAAAGCTAAAAACTGGGAAACAATGTTTACAGAAAGTGTCTCTGATAAAGACCTTATTTCTCAAATACATAGAGAGGCAAATCTATAAGAATATAAATCATTCATTCCCCGATTGATAAATGGTCAAAGGACATGAACAGGCAGTTTTCAGATGAAGTAATCAAAGCTATCTATAAGCAATGAAGCAGTGCTATAAATCACTTTTGAGTAGGAAAAAGCAAATTAAAATAACTTTGAGTCACCACTTCATATTATCAGATTGGTTAAGATGATAAAAAGAAAAATGATAAATGTTGGAAATCATGTGGAAAAATCAAGACACCAGTACACTGTTGGTGGAGTTGTGAACTTTTCTAATCATTCTGGAGAGCAATGGGAACTATGCTCAAAGGACAACCAAACTGTACACACTCTTTGATCCAGAAAAGCCACCACTAGACTTGTTTCCCAAAGAGATCATTTAAAGGAGAGAAAAGACGTACATGTGCAAAAAATTTTATAGCAGCTCTTTTAATGATAGCAAAATATTGAAAATTGAAGGGATACCCATCAATTGGAGAATGGCTGAACAAATTATGACATATGAATGTAATGGAATATTATTGTGCAATAAGAAATGATGAGCAGGCAGATTTCAGAAAAACCTAGAAAGACATGTACAAATTTAGGCAAAATGAACCAGGAAAATATTGTAGATAGTATCAGCAACATTGTGTGATAATAAACTATGAATGATTCAGTTCTTCTCAGCAATGCAATGATCCGACAAGTACAAAAGACTTATTAAGGAAAATATTATCCACATCTATATAAAGAACTGATGGACTCTATAACTGCACATCAAAGCATACTTTTTTCACTTGCTTTATTCATTTTCATGATTCTTTTCTTTTGGTTTGTTCCTTCTTTCACAACTGTGACTATTATGGAAATATATTATACATGATATCATATGTATAAGCTATCAAATTGTCTAGTATTTTAGGAAGAGAAGGGAGGAAAGGGGAAAAATTGGAACTCAAAATCTTGTGAAAATGAGTGCTAAAGATAGTCTTGACATGTAATTGGGGAGGGGAAATACTATTTGAAAAAAATATGGCCTCAAATGCATACTGCCCAGATTGTGACATGTGGTTAAATTGGCAGCCCATTGAGTTCATCTAGTCTGTACCTATATTTAAACAGCCACATTTGTCAGTGAGATAGGCCCACAATCATAGATTATGAAGAAAGAGAGTTGAATTAGGAACTTGGAGAATACTTTTAATGGTCCTGATCTCTTCTGACACACACACACACACACACACACACACATTAAACATCAATGTTCTTCTTTATATATTTCATAGCTATGCACCATGGAAAAATGGTCTCCAAAGTATCAAAATATTGGATGACCCACAGGGTGATAAAAGGTACATTGTCAATAAAAGTAGACTGAAACATATTATCAATACCAATGTAAGCAAAAGAAAGGACACAAAAGATAACCAGAAAATGTATGATGAGAAAATATGAGGACAGTCATATTTTGAGGGCAAGAGATAACAGATAAATAGCATTTGTATCCATAAAATGTATTTAAAGACCATTGAGGAAGGGTTCCAGCCCTACAAGAGGGCAGGAACCATTTTCCTTCTTGTTTAGTGTTCTGAATAACTAGCAAAATGTCTGAAACATAGCATGCACTTGGGAAATGCTTGGTGATGGATTGATGCCCTAGGAAGGAAAGAAGATGGATCGATTCTAAAATCACAGGACCTACTTTTAGTACCTAAATAACCTTAAGCAAATGACCTATCTCCCCTGGGCTTTAGCTTTCTCATCAAAAAAATAATAAGTGAGCATTGCATTAAATAGTCTATTCAGACTTCTTCCAATTCTATATCCATGATCCTATAATTTATATGGCATGAGACGTTTCCTGTACATGCATATTTTGCCACTGATAGTGTTTTTGCTAGAAAGAACACTGGGTTTATGGGGGAAATGTGGTGCTACTGTTTTTATCATGCTACTCCATTAAATGCTTTTGTTTTAAATTAATTCTGCTCTTTGAAGAATGGCATAGGTAATCACATGCATGTGATTTGAATGCAAACTCAGAGTAACTTGAACCTGAAATAGCCATTCTCTGATAAACCTAGCCATAGAGTTGGTAATGCTTACAGGTCACATGTTGTGAGTTCTCTAATTTAGAAATTCTCAAACTCACAATAATCCCCAAAGCTTAGAGAGTCCAGAAACTCTAGTCCCTGACTTTTTCTCAGAAATGGGAAACAGAAAGAACAGGAATTTATATCCAGAATTCCCCTTTTTAATCAGCTATCATTGCTATCATTGGTAGAGGAACATTCAAGTGAGAAAGGTTCCCCTACCAATACAGATCAGACCATCTTTGCTAATTAAAGCCTTGAAGAATGGCTTATGGATGACCAAGAGGTTAAATAATTTTTCCAGAGTCACATAACCAGTATGTGTGGGAGGCAAGATATGAACATGTCTTTCTGGTCAGCTCTCTATACATTGTTCCAAATGATTAATGAAAAAAATCAAAATGAAAAAATTCAAAACAACCCTAAAGTTTTTCCTCACATCCAGCAAATTAACAAAGATGACAAAAGATAGAAATAGTTAATGTTGAAGTAATTGTGGGAAGATGAATATGAAAGTTTAGGATATGCTGTGAAATGGTCCATCTGCTCTGGGAAGTAATTTGACCCACACAAAGAGAATGACTATGTCTATATCTTTGCCCTGGAGATCACATTGCTGAGTATGTACTCAATGGAAATGAATGGCAAAAGAGAAAGTCCTCATAGAGATAAAATATTTATAGTAGCACTTTTTGTGATTGCAAAAGGCACAAAAAACAAAATAGATATCTATCAATTAGAGGATAGTTTTTTTTAATGTGGTGTATATATGTAGCAAAATATAGTGGTGCTATAAGAAAAAATAAATATGATTAATACAAAAAAGCATAGAGACACTTGCATGAATTGATATAAAGAAAAGTAAGCAAAATCAGAAAATCAATGAATATCACAATTACAATGATTTAAATGGAAAAAAGCCAGTAACAGCAACAATAAAACAATTGAAAAATGTATGCAACAAAATTATAATGACCTAGCTATGCCCCCAAAGAAGAAATATAAAAAGATAATTTCCCTTGCCTCTTTGCAGAAGTTGGGGAAGATCCTGGGAGTGTGGAACAGTTAACATAACATCAGTTTTTTTTTTTTTTAATTTGTTGAGTAGTTTTGTTGACCTCTTTTTTTTTAAAATAGAGAGAGAGCTTTCTGGGAAGGGGTGATGTGAGAAATAAAATGGAAAATGTAGACAATTTAAGAACAAACATCACCACTAATATTTAACTTTAAAAAAAAAAGAAAGATCCATTGAGTCAGCAGCTTTCGGCTCAGTGGCAAATCGTTGCCCCATTACTTCAAAGTATAAGCCTTTCAGTGTTTAGTCATACACGTCCCTAAAGTCCCTTGAAATTTCCAGGGGAACTCCAACCTATGTTCCGTATGGCACAACTAGCAATTTAATCCATGTTACCTGTTCTTCTTTGCATACTGAAATATTTGTGTGTCATCAAGATCATAATAAAATAAAAGTTCACATTTTTAAAAGAAAAATTTTTTCCTCATTTGGTATAAGATGGTCTAAGTTTTGAACTTGCTTATGAAGTTTGCCACTTGTGTGATTATGGGCAGATTACCCAATTTACTGGAGTTTCATCTATAAAATAAAGATTATAATACATATACTGCCCACAACAAAATTTCAATTAAAAAAGCATTTTATAAATCTTAAATTACTATAAAAATGTGACATTTTTAAAAATATCTTAAATGTCACTTCATCTAAGGAATATTTATTTCATATGTATAAGTGTGTTTATTTTTTCACATCATAGGTAGCTCTTGAATTGCATCTTTCTTATATACTTAGAAATATTCAGGAAAGCAGATGAGATGAGACCAAAAAATCAGCAAAAATCTCAATTTGTTTTTGAAAGTAAATAGGAGATTCTTCAAGCCATACTGCAGTTCATTTGAGTTCTACTCCTAGAAAATGTTTTATAATAAACTATTAAAGGAATGATTTGTGAGTATGTAGAAAAAGAAGTAATAATCACTAAGAACCATCCTGGATTCATTAGGAATAGGTTATGTCAAATTAATCTCATTTCTTCTTTTTACATAATTATTAAATCTGTAGATTTTACTCAAGACATTTGACAAAATATCTTATAATGTCCTACTAGGCAAAATAGAGAAATATGGGCTGGATGAGAGGACAATTAAAGGGGAAAAATTGATTGAGTGATTATAGATATATTATATAAAAATATTATATAAATATAGATATAGAGTAGTCACAAATGGATCTATGTGTTCCATGTGAATATAAGAGGAAGTCTCTAGTGGGAAACTGTGATCATCAATCTTTGGCTTTATTCTGGAAAACAGTTATATCAATGGCTTGGATAAAGGTAGAATGATAGTATAATATGGAGGTATAATACATATAATATATAAGGTAATACCCATAGCATATAAGGTCTAATATATAAAATATAATGATGATATGCTCACCAAATGTTGAAAAGACACAACTCACAAAGGAAGCTAAGATGCTAGACACAAAATAAAGACCAAAAAATGTCAGTGATGAGCCAAATCAAATAAGATGCAATATAATAAGGATAAATATTGTCTGTACTTGAGTTTGAAAACAAGTTCACAAGTAAAAAACGGAAGAGTCACATAACCTTCTAAGAGTTCCTTAGGCAGCCAATATGATTTTAGACATCATTAACAAAGCACTTTATGGGACTAGAAAAGTAATGATTATGCCACAATTGTAATGTTAATGATCTATGTAGAGGTCTTCACTTCATTTCACATTTTAGAAAGAATGCTGATAAACTGATCTATGTCCAGAGAAAGATTACAAAGAAAGTGAGGTCATTTGGAACATCATCAAATTGGGATAGATTGAGACAAATGGAGTCATTTAGCCTAGAAAAGCTATCTATCTTCATCATATAAAAGAGGGATTAAATTCATTCTACTTTTCCAAAATCATAGAACTAGAACTAATCAGTGAAAGCTGATGAGGCAGATTTTGATAGAATATAAGGAGAAAATTATTAATAATTAAAGCTATCCAAAAAATAGAATGAGCTGCTTATGAAAGTAGAATAGCCATTATAAAAATCATTTTAGCAGAAGTCAAAAGCCAACTTATAGAGGAGATTGATTCTTATTCAAGTTTTGGGGCAGCTAGATGGTACAGAGGATAGAATACTGGGTCTGAATTCAGAAAGATTCCTCTTCCTAAGTTCAACTTGGCCTTAGACATTTACTACTGTATGATCCTGGGCAAGTCACTTAGCCCAGATTGCCTTCATTTCCTCAATCCATAAAATGAGCTGGAGAAGGATATGGCAAACCACTTCACTATTTTTGCCAAGAAATCACAAATGGGATCACAGGAAGTCAGATTCAACTGAATAATAACAAAAAAAAAAAACCTCACCTTGTTCAACTTTGAGTTGGAGTAAATAGATCGCTTTCGACTCTAATCCTATGACTTCGCATGTATTATTTTAGAGTATAATTGTATTTCCCCTTTCCCCTCAATAGACTATTTTCATTGGTTCAAATAGCATGTACTTATTAAATAGTACCTAGCACAGTTCTCAGGAAATAGCAGAGGCTTTATAAAAGTAGAGAATGAAATTGAATTGTATTAGAAAATCAATTTTTTAGCTTAATAAGAAAATCTTGAATCTGGGATTTTTATGAGTTCAATTAAATCTACCTGAAAGTAACTCCTAACTTGTTAAGGTATCTTCTAACTTCTTTCTCAAGAAAATTTATCTATTTAAATGAATAAAACATTAAGTGTAATAATTGTTAATCCTAGGCACCCACACTTTATCTTTAGCATGAAAAAAGAAGCAAAGTGGTTTTTGGAAAATCAGTAAAGCATTCTGAATACAGGCTCTTGGCCCCAACCCTTTGACTCACTGGAATTAGCAGCTAGAACACCTGGTAGCCAAAATGCTGAGTGGACATCACTAAATCTTTAAGCTCCCTTTGCTCCTGGGGGCTTGGATTCTGTTCTGCTTGGTCCTCCTACTTGTTAGCAAACACTGGGTGGATCAAGACCATGCTATACAATGGTTGATGATGGCACAGGGTGTTTGTGTAACTACCTACATACACCTTGATACTAATAATACCTTGTAGATGTAGAAGGAAAACCAAAGCACCAAAAATTAAGGGAACTTGCTCCAAGTCATAGTCAGTCCCTTGTATGGGGCAGAACTACCCTTCAAATAATCACTGAATAGTGGAAAGAACACCGGATCAGAAGAGACCTGAGTTTACAACCTACATTGGTTATTTACTAGTTGTGTGAAAATGGCCAAATCACTTATTTTTTGTCCCTCAGTTTCCTTTTCTTTGAAACATCAATGATAGCAATACCTATGGTACCTAAAACAGTTGGACTCTTTAAGTATCATGTTAATGTTTTATTGTTGTTGGGTGGTTCAGTTTTTATGAACCTATTGCTACGGTTTTCTTAGCAAACATACTGGAATAGTTGGCCAGTTCCTTTTCCAATTCATTTTATGGATATGGAAACTGAGGCAAGCAGTTATAAATGACTTGCTCTGGGTCACACAGCTAGTAAGTGTCTAGAACCAGATTTGAACCCAGGAAGATGAGTCTTCCTGGTTTCAGGACTGACACTGTATCCACTGTACCATCTAAGTGTATGGGGTACTCTTGTATGAAAGCTTAGAGACATCTTTTCTGGTCTGGTAGTCCATCTTTGGTGTCCATCTATGACCTAACTCTTACCTGTGGTTTCAAGAAGCTTTACCATGCAAAGAGGCCATACCCCAGTAAGCTGTTTCAGTATATTGAGAGTGAGTTAGAGGGATGTTTACCCCAAGCATTTAAAGATTTTCTCCAGTCAAATGTTTGGATGAGAACAACTTGCTCCAACATCATGAAGGTGGCTTTAAGGAGGAGCATGGAAGACAGAACTTGGTCAGACATCAAAGATGTCAAGGTCATTCCAGGTCATTTCCAGTCATCTTGACTTTTATCTTTCCACTGGACTTCAATAACTCAGGAAAAGAGTATGAGACTGACAACTTTATATAATTCTGACTCGCTTAAATCCAATTCATGTGCAAGTCAAGACATCAGGTTCACAACATGATGTCATTGGTCCTCTTTAAAAATGGAGGAAAATGGGCAGCTAGGTGACACAGTGGATAAAGCACCAGCCCTGAAGTCAGGAGAACCTGAGTTCAAATCTGGTCTCAGACATTTAACACTTCCTAGCAGTGTGAACCTGGGCAAGTCACTTAATTCCAATTGCCTCAGGGGAAAAAATGGAAGACAAACAGCATGACTGTTCTGAAGACCAAACAGATAAATTTTGTAGCGCGTTCTGTAAATCTTAAAGATATAGACTGCACATAAATAATTCTAGCTATTATAACAAATCGTGGTAATATAAGAGTAATATGACAAATATGTATGGTGTCACATGTGACATGTGTTACGGTGACACATCATTATAAGTTCACATACATAATGCACACATGTATACATATACATATGAATGTTATATGTGTACATATCTTCTATGCTTATTTCCATACATGTATTATTGTGTATGTATCTATGTATGTGTGTTGTGAGATATGCATATACATATGTATGCACATATGCATTATAATCTTGTTTATATACTACATTATTATTATGTAGATTGTTAATATATGCATATACAGATATATGTAATTCAGTTAGGTATATATCTACATCTGTGTGCTCTTTTTCATATATATGCATTTGTATTGTACATACATGTACATATTGTAAATATATAATTGTTTATCAACTATTACTCTTATTATTGCCATTATTCCTAATAGGTAACATTTATATAATGCTTTAATACATGCAAAATGTTTTATAAACATTATTTCATTTTATCTTCACATAACACTATGAGGCATATGCTATTATTATACCTCCCCCTTCCCATCATTTTACAGATGAGGAAACTGAGGAAGACGGAAGTTAAGTGATTTGCCTAAGAACCTGAGCTCACATTTTAAATCAGGTTTTCCAGATTCCAGGGCTAGAGCCACCTAGCTATTTCATCATCATTATCCTCTTAAATGCTTTAATGCCCTGGTCTAGTTATAAAACCCAAATGATAAGGCTACCTGTTTCTTGGCAAATCTCCTCCACTTCCCATCTCTACCATGTTCTCTGATCCTACATTAATTGCCTTTAAAACAAGTTCTGATGTAGGGCACTTCCCAAGAATGAAACTGTATTACCCAAAAAGGAGAAAGAGTGCTGCCAAAGTCTCTTTGACTTCAAAATTTCACGGTTCTAGGGTTTCAACAGAGAGAGTCTGCCTGCACTAATATAAGCAAGAAGTCCATTATTTCTTTATAGCAAATCTTTGTGAGTTGTGGCAATGGAAACAGAGGCCCTCTTGCAATCAACCCAATATTGTACTTAGCAAGAATGGACTTCCTGTGAAAAATGTATCATTGTTTGTAGAACAATGACTTAATTACTTCTTTGATTCATAGAAACTGCCAGATCTTATGAATCATTGGCATAGACTTTGAGAATGCAGCATCACCACCATACCACAAAGTATGGAATTCAGATTTTAGAAGAGGAATCTTCCTCTGAGCTTTTGATACTTACCACCTTCCCCCCCACCCTGAGGTAATTGGGGTTAAGTGACTTGCCCAGGGTCACACAGCTAAGCAGTGTTATGTGTCTGTTGCCAGATTTGAACTCAGGACCTCCTGACTTTAGGGCTGGTGCTGTATCCACTGAGCCACCTAACTGTCCCCTTACTGAAAAAAGGAATGAAGACCATTCCTTTGGTTGGATAAGCCCTACATCATTTCTAGATCTTTGAAATGATCCTTTCATAGAATATAGCAAAGCTTTTTAAATTGGGGATTACAAATCCATTTGGGGTCATGTAACAATGTGGGGAATCATGACATTATGATTTATTATCAATAAATGTTTGATTTGTATACCTATTTAATATATCACCCAGGGTTATATAAAAACTCAGGCAAAAAGGGTCGCAAGTGGAAAAAGTTTTAAAAGTCCAGGATTATAGCTCTACTATTTGCTAGCTCTTCATGTACCTGGCTTAGAATACTATGTTTCACTCACTTCTACGTTGTATCACCTTGTACAGACCTCATGTATCCAACAATAGACATTTCCTAAATCTCTAGACCCAAAGAGGTCATTCTTATGTTATAATCTGGTGAGGTAAGGCTAGGAAGAAAAACTCGCTCCCCGAAAGTCACCACAAAGCTCTCTAAGTATTGTTGAGTCTCTCCTCTTCACCTTCCAGGTAGCTGAATGGAACCAAACAAAGCTCATTAGCTGGACTTAATGAGTACTATTCATTAATACTATTCTCTCTAACTAAATTCAACAAAAATTTGCTCAGATAATATGTAAGAAAAGATAAGGGGAGAGATTGGGGTAAAAGAGGAAGCTAAAACATGACCTCATGCATGTAAACCTGGGTGATTGGAAGGATTATGGTGCCTTTGATAGAAAAATGTTCCATCCACATTGGTCATCTTCTTGTCATCCACTCTTACCTTAAGTCTTTTGAACCTCTACAAGTTCAAAAACTATTTAAAAAAAAAAAGAAGACTTAATCTACATAATTTTTAATTCTTCCCATGAGGTAAAGGCAACCTAATTGAAAAATGAACAAAAACTTCCTTAGCCCATTACATCTAGCATCTCACACCCCAAGCTAAACCATGCTTTATATCCCATGAAAACAACTACCTTGGGCTTCTTATTGATATCTATCATTGACTGTGTGCTTTGACTTCATCTCTGCAAATCTTATCCTTTGCATCCAATTTTCCTCATGTCAGTAAGATTTCCATTGGCTCCATTTGGCATCCCTGAGTCACCCAGATCCTGACAGCTTTCCCTGATCACAAAGTTCCTTTGCGTATTATTCTCTCTTTGCTCCCTATTCTTTGAATAAAAGCTGATTTAGAACAGGTGCAGTTTTGTTGTTATATTTGTATATATACCATGGCACATGGTAAGAGCTGATGAATGTTTTTCATTCATTCTGGTACTTTATCTATGTGAAAAACTAAGAGGTAGTACTCTGAAATTGCCATGGCCCATTTCCCAGTTCTAAATTTTATAACCCTATAATCCTAGGGCCCCTGCCTTCAGCAGGTACTTATCCTCAAAGGTACTTATGTAAAATGTCCTAAAACACTGATAGGTGGGGGCTGATACTGGCCCAAATTGGGGAGCTCCTAATGTAATCACAGATGAGTAGGTGGGAAGCAGTTAGTTTAGCTAATGTCCCTGATGACAGGGGTGGAGAGAGGTGGCAATGGGTTTGGTTGAAAATGAATCAGGTCATCCCACAGAAAGAGAGTCACCACCCTAAAGTGGACAATTAAACCCAGTATAAAAGCCCAGCATCCTAGACAGTTGATACCCTCCAAGTTGCTTCTCTCTCCATCCTGTTTGTTCCTTTGGTGAACTAGGTAAGTGAGGACTTCTTCAATCTTTCTAGAACTGCAGTGGTTTTCTAGGGGCAAATCTGGGAATTGGAATGATTGGAAGAGGAAGGCTGGACTGGAAACAAAAGGACTTGGTTCAGATCATAGTGACCTTAGGCAGCTATGTCCTGGCACTGGACCTAGAGTCAAGAAGATCTGAATTCAAATTTGAAGTCCGTCACTCACTATTTGTGTGACTCTGGGCAAGGCACATAGTCACTATCTGCCTCAACTTTCTCATCTGCAAAATGGGGATCATAATACCACCTATCTCTCAGGCTTGGTGTAAAGACCAAATGAGATATCTGCAGAGTTTAGCACAGTGTCTAGCCCATAATGGGTACTTTATAAATGCTTATTCCTTTTCCTTTCCTTTTCATCTGCCTTCTTCCCTTAGGTATGTCATTTGAATTATCTGAGGTGGGAACAAAATGATCTCTGAGGCCCTTTCCAACACAGCTCTGACTAAATGATGCCTCTAAGATGCTAATGTACCACTAACATCAGAGAGCTTTGCTTTCCCCTCCCTTTAAGGCCATTCTCAGAATAAGAGTAGGTTTTGCTTCCAGTCCTATCTTTCATGGCTTCCTGTGGGACCTTGGAGCTTAAGATTTCTAGGACTGAGTGTTTCATTGGATTGATGAAGATGAATTGTTCCTACTCCATCTCTCCCCATGACACAGTTTCACAGGTGAAACAGATGAGATGGGAAATAAATTCAAGAATGTTATTCCAGATAATTACTATTTGATGCCTCTGAAAGGATGGAAAGAAATAACAGAAAGGGGTCACATTTTCCCCTTCCAGGTCAATTAAATTGTGCACCAAGATGTCTCATCTCTTGACAAGCATCTCCACCATCCTGGATGTTTTCTACCAATATTGTGGCCAAGATGAGGAAGGTGACACAATGAGCCAAAGTGCACTGAAGGAATTTCTGGAAAATGAGCTGCAATGTATTCTGAAGGTGAGTTTTCTCTTAGGAGCTATGGGCTGGGACAATAGACTTTGATTTGCTATTTGTCATATTCAGCCGCCTAAAAAGAGGAAACTGGGTGGTATAGTAAGTAGAAGAGAATGGAGATCAAATCCTGCTTCAGTAAATTATCAATGGTAGAATGTTAAGCAAGGCACTTAACATGTCTCAGCCTCAGTTTCTTCATCTGTAAAATGGGGGTAAAGACTCATAGAGTTGTTATGAAGATCAAAATGAGAGTATTTGTAAAGTGATTTGCAATCCCTAAAGAGCTATATAAATCTTAGTTATCATTTGTTTCCAATAAAAAGGAAGCAAAAAATACATATAATCAATATTCAATCTCTGTGTCCAAAGAAAGCATTCTAGATTCTAGCCCAACAATAATATTTTCTGCTTTTTAGTGAGGATGATGAGCCAGACTTAAACCCCAAAAGATCTGTGTTCTACTTCACTAATACAAAACAAACTGGCTTATGACCCTGGATAAGTCAGTTAGCCTCTAAGTACTCAAGGCAATTCTCTAAGATTATGTAGTACTATAGAGTTTTTAGCCTGCATTGGTAGAGGAAAGAGGTCTTCACTTGGAAATTAGCTATTCATTAAAAACACATCTTCAGTGGCACAACAATAGTCCTAAATGTGCAGAGAAACCAATAGATATTACCTCAATTATTCACTCCAGGCAGAAAGAAAAAAGATTGTAAGGGAAGTTCCACAGATATTATCTTATAGAAAAGGAGAAGCTGAAGATATTTATATGACTTACCCACAATCACAAAGCTAGTAAATGTCAAAGACAGGAATATGAATATAAAATCCTTGAGTTTAAGCATAAAAAACTCTACTCACAACTTGAATTATATGTGATAGACATCCCGTAAAAACTTGCTGGATAAATCAAATAGAGTTGAATGGAATTGATGTGAATGATCTAAATCTATGAACATGCAAGGAAATAGATTTTATTCTTGATAAAATGAGAATGTCAGCAAAGTTTTTTTTTTCCTCTGATAGTATTCATCTAATTTTTACCTGCCTTCCTTCAGTAATTCTGTCCTTATTCCAAAATTTTCCATGTTCTAGTCTTATGTTTACCATAACTATTTCTCAGCTAAAAAAAAAGCAAAATGAAAATTAATTCACATTAATGGGATAGTAGCCAATTCAATTGCTCAAAGGAAAAGGGATATTTTCTAGAGAAAGCCAGAAAAATTGTAATGACCCAATTTTTTTTATTAAAGCTTTTTATTTGTATAACATATGTATGGGTAGTTCCCCAAAATTGATCTTTACAAAGCTTTCCATTACAAATTTTACCCCCAGTCCCCTCCCCTCCCTTAAATGGCAGGAAGTCCACTACATGTTAATAATGTTGAAATGCTTGAGAAGTTATGCAAGAAAAATCCTATCTACAAGAAAAAAAAAGAATCAGAGAAAGGCAACACAATGCAAGCAAATGTCAATAGAGATCATGAAAATGTTACGTTGTGGTCCATATTTCATATCCCTCTCTCTGGGTGTATATGGTTTTCTTCAGTGAACAATTGGAACTGGTTTGAGACAATTCTTTGTTGCAGAGAGTCATGTCCATCAGAATTGATCATCATGTAATACCGTTGTTGCTGTGTGTGATGATCTCCTGGTTCTGCTCATTTCATTCAGCATCAGTTCATGCAAGTCCCTCCAGGCCTCTCTGAAATCATCCTGCTGGTCGTTTCTTACAGAGCAATAATATTCCATAACATTCATATACCATAATTTATTCAGCCACTCTCCAATTGATGGGCATCCCTTCAGTTTCCAGTTTCTAGCCACTACAAAAAGGGCTGCCACAAACATTCTTGCACATGTGGGGCCCTTTCCCTCCTCTAAGATGTCTTTGGGATATAGGCCTAGTAGAAACACTGCTGGGTCAAAGGGTATGCACAGTTTGACAACTTTTTGAGCATAGCTCCAAATTGCTCTCCAGAATGGTTGGATCCGTTCACAGTTCCACCAACAATGTATTAGTGTCCCAGTTTTCCCACATCCCCTCCAACATTCATCGTTATCTTTTCCTGTCATTTTAGCCAATCTGACAGGTGTGTAGTGGTATCTCGGAGTTGTCTTAATTTGCATTTCTCTGATCAATAGTGATTTGGAGCAACTTTTCATATGACTAGAGATGGTTTTAATTTCATCATCTGAAAATTGTCTGTTCATATCCCTTGACCACTTATCTATTGAAGAGTGGCTTGAATTCTTATATATATGAGACAATTTTCTATATATTTTAGAAATGAGGCCTTTATCAGAACCATTAAATGTAAAGATGATTTCCCAATTTGATGCTTCCCTCCTAAGCTTGTCTGCATTTGTTTCGTTTGTACAGAAACTTTTAACTTAATATAATCAAAATTATCCATCTGGTGTTCAATTAGGAGTTCCAGGTCTTCTTTGGATATAAATTTATTCCATCTCCACAGGTCTGAGAGATAAACTATATTACGTTCCTCTAACTTGCTTACAAAGTCCCTCTTTATATCTAGATCATGAACCCATTTAGATCTTATCTTGGTATGTGGTGTTAGGTATGGGTCAAGCCCTAATTTCTTCCACACTAGTTTCCAATTTTCCCAGCAGTTTTTGCCCAATAGAGAGTATTTATCCCAAAAGCTGGGGTCTTTGGGTTTATCGAACACTAGATTGTTAAGGTTAATGCCTAGGTTGTCCTGATAACCTATCCTGTGCCACTGATCGACTGCTCTATTTCTTAGCCAGTACCAAACGGTTTTGATGACTGCTGCTTTATAATATAGTTTTAGATCTGGTACAGCAAGGCCACCTTCATCTGCCTTTTTTTTCATTAATCCCCTTGAAATCCTTGACCTTTTGTTCTTCCAAATGAACTTTGCTACTATTTTTTCTAGATCTGTAAAATAATTTCTTGGGAGTTTGATTGGTATGGCACTAAATAAGTAGATTAGTTTGGGTAGTATTGTGTAATGACCCAATTTTAAAGATTGTGATCAACAAATAAAAAAGAGAGATTAAATGATCAGTAAATCACTTTGTTGAAAAATCATCTAATTAGCTCCGCGGGTGAGGGGGAACTTTTCAGAAGACCAGAGAATCAAAGACAGGGAGAAACCCAATCTCTTACCCAACACTATATTCCCATCTAGTTCATGTTAATTATTCCCTGAAACAATTATCAAGTGGAAGGGAGAGAGGAAAAACCGGGTTAGGGGTTAGAGTCCATATAAGTGCACAAATATGCATCATTAGACAATATTCATTTAATTAGTAGAGATATTTTGAACTAATTGGGGTTTTCTGTACCTTGATTATAAATAGAATCCAAGAGATCCAGATACCGTGGATGAAATCATGCTGAATATACATGAAGATAATAACAAGAGAGGGGACTTTATTGAATTCCTATTGCTGATATTCAAATTGACAAGGGCCTTCAACAAAACTTTCAAGAAGAAATATCGCCAAGGTCAAAATCATCGTGACAAAGAGACTGAAAGAGAAGAAGAGGAAGAACAAAACAACTGGAAATCAGATTCCAGTAATTCAAGTTGGAACACCGAAGAAGAACATGAGGAATCCAGAAAACAGCAATCACAGGAAACACAGAAAGACAGACATAGGCTGAGCAGGGTAGGGAAGGAAGTAGACGAACTTTTACTGGGCTCAGAGAAAATATCTCATAGGTCAAATTTAGGCAACTCAGGAAACAGTAATGAAGCTGAATATGCATACACACGGGGAGGAAGAAGACAGAATTCAAGGACAAGCCCCTCCACAATGTATGGAGGAGAAGAATACAAAGCAGACTATGAAAGTGCAAGTGCATGTGGTAGAAGAGGATACAGATATAAGGAGAGGCAAAATGATGGACTTAAGAAAAAAGGAAATGAATATGTAAGAAAGAGCCATTCAGTCACATTTGAAGAACAAGAAGAAAGTGATAAATGGCTTCAATCTGAAAGTTCAGAAAAAGACAGTTCTACTTCTGATTCAGATTCAGAATTCTGCACAGAATGTGGAACAAATCAAAAATCAAGACATGGAAAAAGAAAAACAACATCAGGTCATACAACCAGATCAAAGAAGCAAAAGGGAGACTCAAGTGAATATTCTCCTGAAGGAAAAAATATGACTACCAGAGGAGAAGGATCAGGAAGTTCTGAAGGAGAAGGACAAAAGTCTACATCAAAACAATCTTTGAAATCAAAGAATTCAAGCTCAAATTCTTTCAGTGACAATGACACTGACTCCTGTTCCAGAACAGGATCAGACTCTGCTTATGGCTCCAGGCAATCATCTAGGTCTGGACAACAAGACTCAGGATCAGGTTTTTCATCTAGCAGCCAGGGCCATGAATCTAGTTGTGGTGGCAGATCCAGCAATAGTGGAAGACAAGGGCACAGTTCCAGTTCCCAACAGTCCTCCAGCT
>JAJPUD010007514.1:0-11043 GCA_023553655.1 Myrmecobius fasciatus | reverse complement strand
GAATACGGCTCAGGACAATCTTCAGGCTCTATGCACCAGGGCTCTGGATCAGGCCATTCTTCCAGCTCTGGAAGACATGGCTCAGGCTCTGGCTCTGGTTCCAGGGGTTCATCTCACTCTGGCCAACATGGCTCAGGATCAGGTCACTCATCTAGCAGCCAGGGCCATGGATCTAGTTCTGGTGGCAGGTCCAGCAGTAGTGGAAGACCAGGGAACAGTTCCAGTTCCCAACAGTCCTCTAGCTCTGGCCAATATGGCTCAGGTTCCGGCTGTGGTTCTGGATCCTGCTCAGGTTCAGGTTCAGGTTCCAACTCTGGATTAGAATCTAGCTCAGAATCTGGCTCAGAATATGGCTCAGGTCAATCTTCAGGCTCTAAGCATCAGGGTTCTGGCTCAGGCCACTCTTCCAGCTCTGCCCGACATGGCTCTGGCTCTTACTCGGGCTCTAGCTCTAGCTCCAAGCAGTTATCTAACTCTGGGAAGTCTGGCTCACAATCAAGTCAGTCATCTAACAGCCACAGACAGGGATCTAGTATCAGTAGCAGATCCAGCAGTAGTGGAAAACAAGGGCACAGTTCCAGTTCCCAACAGTCCTCCAGCACTGGCCAACATGGCTCCCAGTCTTGCTCTAACTCATGCTCTGGCTCTCACTCTTCCTCAGGTTCAGACTTTTCTGATTCTGAAACTGACTCTGAATATGACTTCCCTCAGTCTTCTGTAGATCAGGAACAGGAGTATTCCAATTAATGGCCACTTTGGGATTCTAATCTATCTCTCTTCTTTCTTTTCTGCGTATTCTGCCTTTTGCAATAACTTGCAAATTTTACTTCAACTTTTGGAGCTATTTCTCTGAAGTCTTTTTCATTTTCATTACTTTTCATTTCCTCAAACATTTTTTCCTTAATTTTGGTTGTTTAGGTTTGCTTGCAAAAAAATTACTAAAATAACAATAAATGAAATTAACATCTTAAGCACTGACTTTTTTTATTTTTCTAGCCTTTCTTTCTTCATTCAGAATCTTCTTATTTCCATCCTTCTTCCATTCTATTCAACTTTGAATTTAATTCTTTTATTTCTATTTTCTTTTCACTTTCTTTTTTTCTATTACTTTCTTATTGTAGTTTATAGCTTCATTTATTATGATATTTTGTGGGGAATATATAAAAGAACAGAAATATAATATTATTTTGGTTGGGCAATTAAGTTCAAAAATTTCTAGCAGTTTTTGACATAACTATGGGTTTTTTCTTCATTTTAGAACTCATTTTATTTTATTCCTTTCTTGTTGTAAGTTTATATTCTAGTTAATCAGTATTTCCTCATGACTTAAACTATACTTTTGTAGATTCCTAATCCTGAAAACCAAATTTATATTTCCAGTACCATTCTGTAGATTTGTGCTACAATTTTGATAAGTGGTTTTCATCTTCACAGCAGGGATGCAGCTTCATCTTTTTTTAGTTCATAATGGTCATGTTCCCTATTTCCTTAATATATTTTTCATAGGCAAATCATCTGTCTTTAAGAATAATTAGCGCTATGTCCTTTTCCCTCAGAACTTGATAAAATTATGTTTTGACTATAGGAATGTCTTCCATTTTGATCCTAGAAGCAGACATATGGGCTCTGACAACATGAAAGGATGCTCTTTCAGAGACTGTTCCAGCCTAGAGAAAAATTTTGAGTATAATTCCTAACCCTCTGATTTTAGACTCCCTTCCCAATACATTATCTATAGGAAGAAGAGAAGGAAAAATAAATATTATTATTGATTATATATATTTAAATGCTATAATTGATTGTAACAAATTAAAGATTATTGATTCTTCATTATTTTAGAACAATTGTTAAATTTTGAAAATTGAATTTCAATGCAATTGACAATAAATCATTGGTTATCAAATAATATGGTCTGTATCTTTTCTGCTTCATAGTAGGTATTCATTTTGTCGCTATTTTTTGAATAAATAGAGGAGCCAGTGATAAGACAGTCCAAATAAAAGAAATAGGTTAAAATGTAAAGAGAAAATTAAAAAAAAACAGTAAAATTCAGAAGCATGGAAGAAAAAATGGATAAAAATTCAGGGAAGACAGAATACATCATATATATGTATATACACATGCATAAATCTATACATATATAAACATATACATGTATCAAGAAAATGAAAGCAAAATTCTTAATGAAAAAAGATGTCTGTAGTTTTCTCAGAGTTCATGGTTAATACAATAAAACCTCAGTGATTTTAGAAAAATATAGAAAACTTGGGGCAGCTAGGTGGCACAGTGAATAGAGCACCAGCCCAGAAGTCAGGAGGACCTGAGTTCAAATCTAATCTTAGACTCTTAACATTCTCTAGCTGTGTGACCCTGGGCAAGTCACTTAATCTCAATTGCCTCAGCAAAAAGTAAATATATATATATATATATACATGTATATGTATATATATATGTATGTATGTATATAAAACGATGCATGGAATCAGAAGAACCAAGAGAACATTTATACAATGTCAGCAATATATACATACATACATATATATATATATATATATGTATATATATATATATAATAAGGTATGTAAAATATATACAAAGTACAAAAGTAAAAACTTTAAAGTAGGTAGCACTAGCTTTAGGGAATGTCCCATTGAAATCAGGAAAAACCTTGTATAAAATGTAACACTTAAGCTGAGTCTTGATAAAAGCAGGAATTCTGGAAAGTGGAGCTAAGGAGTAGATTGGAAGTATCTGGGAATAGATAGCTATTGCAAATGGCATGGAAACAGGAAATGGCAGAGTGAATGAGGAGACCTGCAGATAGACCAGTCTGGCTAGACCATAGACTGTATGAGGGAAAATATTGTGTAAGAAGATTGAAATGATAAGAAAGGATTAGGGTGTGAAGGGTTTTAAAAGCCAAACAGAAGAGTTTCTACTTGATCCTAGAAGTAAGGAACCACTGGAGTTTGTTTACCAAATAGGGAGATGGGTGAAAGGTCAAATAGATGATTTATTTTTGTGGATGGTTTTGTAGGAGGTGAATTGGAGTCTGTAGACACTAAAGATGCTATTGCAATAGATAACATATATGTCTTCCAAAAGAATAGATAAAACTGTACTGCAGGAAATAGTACAAGAAATTGGCCATAACTTTTGAATATAGACAATAACTTGTATTTGGTTGGATCCCCAAGATAATTCCAAAGGAAAATCCCACACTTGCAATCTTTTTTTTATTTTTTAATACTTATTTATTTAGAAACAAAAGGAAAATAAAAACAAAATAAAACATTGTCATGTGCCCAACGGAACATCAGGGAGTATTTGCAATATGTAACAATAAATTTCCATCTCAAGAAAGCATATATAATAATGGAAGACATTATATTCATGACTTCTTTGTAGATTTTTCTACAAATTTTTCTACTAATTTGTAGATTATTCTTTTATTCTCTGCTGTATACTTTTTATTTTATTCTGTTTTTCCCCTTTCACCCCCTCCACTTCCCCTAAGCTGGCTACAGTCAAGCAGTTAAACATATGTGTGTGTGTGTGATATGTGTATATACACAAATACATATATTCACACATCTACATATACACATACACACATACATACATACATATACACATGCATATTCACACATGTGTAGACATGCATCCAAAACAATATGGCTGACATATAATGAAAATTTCTCTCTTAATTGAATCTTTAAGTTTGACTCCAATGCTTGCAACCTTTTATTGTGTAGCACTGAAATTTCTCAATTCAACTACCAAATGAAAACATTTCTAAGTTATTAGTAAAAAGGCCCTCTATGAAGGAACAATATTTTAAATAGCCAGAATTACTCTTCAGCCACAAGAAATCGTAGAACTGAATCAAATATAATATTCCCAAAATTATATAAACTCAAGCTGGATTCCAAGGTAATATATCCTACAAAACTGAGCCCAATTTTAATCATACATTTATTATTAATGTCATATGTCAACAAGAAGAAAAAACAAGGCATTTGTCATCTCTGCATAAATGGTAGCAATACTTCAACTACAAGGCAGCTTGTTGGTATACTGGGCCTGGAGTTTAAAAGATCTAAGTTCAAATTTGGCCTCAGATACTTATTAACTGTGTAATACTGGACCTAATACTAACACCTACCTTGCAGGAATATTGATGAGGAATAAGATGAAATAATACTATTTGCCTGGCACTTAATACTTTATAAATACCTATTCTCTCCTTCCTCTCTTCAATTTGACCATTAGTCATGGGATATGAGCAAGCAATTCTGAAAATAAAAATAAAAAAGCTATCAATAGCCCAACTTCTTAAAAGTTTCAAATCCCATATAATTATTAAAACATCTCTAAAGCTCCTCACTACCCCCAAGAAGGTTGCAGTTAAGTGGGGGGATAGGTAGATAGATAGGTAGGTAAGTAGGTAGGTTGATAGATAGTTATTCATTTATTCCTTTACATATACACAAATATGCATATGCGTGTATATACATACATACACAAACATATATACATGCATATATAGATATATACATAGACCCTACTATGTTTTTTGTTTTCTGTTTTTCATGAAGGTAGATAATATCTTCCTTCATAAGTCCAAGTCTTTCCATAATTTTCTAACTCCACCAATTCATCGTTTCTTACACCACAGCTAAATGTCAATCTCATACCTCCCAATTATTTTAATTGTCCAAAATAATATAGATTAATATGGCTGACATATAGTGTGGTTTCCCTATTTTTATCTTTTAAATAATTGTATTTTAGCTTTAACTTTGTGTGAGATCATGATTACTAAATCCCTGCTTTTTTTTTACATAATAACTACTACTCCTGATCTTTATTATATGTTTCTGTATATCTCTTATTTCCTATTCATCTTAACTCCTCTATGTTAGTTTTACCACTTTCCTTGCCCTCCTATTACTTAACCTGATACCTTGGATTGATTTTACTTTTTTTCCCTCAATCTCACTCATTTGATTTTTAAAGTCTTTTTTTTTTCAGTTGTTCAGTGAATTCTTTTGGGGCAAGTGACCATTTGACACTACTCTTTGGAGTAAGAGAAGCCTTTTTTACATCAATATCATCCTCTGAAGATAAACCCATCTTCTCTATTCTCATAGTAACTTTCTATGGTTGGGCTCTTTCTCCTTTGCCCTTTAAAAAAATTATAACGCCTTGTTTTTGTAATCACCCCTAATTCTGGGATGTGGGAAATGGTGCTGCTGATTGGGGGCAGAGCTGGTAACGTTGGAACCTTACTCTCATCTAGTTGAAGAGGAAACAAATTGTACATTTGAAGACGTTTAGAAGTCTTCTGAAATTCTAGAGAAGTGAAAAAACTTGGGGGTAAAGTAGAGATGGGACTTTTAAAAGGATGTATAGAATAAGATTAGGAGGGTGGGAGGAGAAGATAGGATTAGGAATATTAGATGGGTGGGTAAAATAAGGAGTAAAATGGTAAGGGGAAAAGATAACAAGAATAATGTAAAGAGAGAGGCTGAGACAGAAAATAGTAGATAAAAATAAGAAGAAGGAAATTCACCAATAGCGATTATAGCTTTGAATGTGAGTGTGATAAATTCACCCAGAAAATGGAAATAAATAGCATAATAGGTTAGAAATCATAATCCAACAAAATGTTATTTATAAGAAACACATTTAAGAATGAGAGCTATGCACACACAGTTAAAATAGAGGGTTGGAGCAAAATTTATTATGTGTTAGTTGATGCAAAAAAGAAAGCAGGGATAGCAATTATTATCTCATACAAAATTATAATTAAAATAGGTTTAATTAAAAAAGATAAACTAGATAACTATATTTTGATTAAAGGTACCATAGACAATGAAGCATATCAGTACCCAACCTGTATGCACCAAATACTATACCATCTAAATTTTTTAAAGAAAGATTTAATGAATTATAGGTAAAGATAGATAGATAGATAGATAGATAGATAGATAGATAGATAGATAGATAGATAGATAGATAGATAGGGAGGGAGGGAGAAGATAATATTATAATAGTAAGAAGCTTTAATCTTCCCCTCTCAGAACCAGATAAATCTAACCCCGCAAAAAATAAGACGGAAGTTAAGGAAGCAAATAGAATTTTAGATAAACTTGATGTAATAGATATCTGGAGAGTATAGAACTAAAATGGAAAAAAAAAATGCACATTTTTCGTAGCAGTTATAACTGCTTTACAAAAATTGACCACATGTTAATTAAATATAAATGTATTATAGTTAAAAGCAAAACAGCAGGGGCAGCTAGGTAGAGCAGTGGTTAGAGCACCAGCCCTGAAGTCAGGAGGACCTGAGTTCAAATCTGGTCTCAGACACTTCCTAGCTGTGTGACCCTGGGCAAGTTACTTAACCCCAATTGCCTCAGCAAAAAAGCAAAAAAAAAAAAAAAAAAAGCAAAACAGCAGAAATATTTTTTAAAATTTTCATTTAAGTAAAATCAGATATAAGGAATGGGAGAAATAGTAATTTTTCATGGATAGGCAGGGCCAATACAATAAAAAACTGTATTTGACAAGTGTATTTGACAAGTGTAAAGACTAAAGATTTGGCTATAAGAATTCATTATTTGATTAAAAAATTGTTGGGAAAACTGGAAAGCACAGACCAAAACTTACACTATTTACCAAGATAAAGTCAAAATGGATACATTACTTAGATCTAAGGAGAGATTTTTACAAGAAAATTAGAACACAGAACATATTCCTTATCAGACTTAATAGATAGGAGAACAATTTATGAATAAACATAATCTTGTAGTTACTATATCCAATGTTCCCTTTGTTCTGCTCACTTCACTCAGCATCAGTTCTTTTCAGGTTTTCCTGAAATCTATCTGCTTATTATTTCTTATAGAGCAATAGTACTTCATTACATTCATATACTACAACTTATTCAGCCTTTCCCAATTGAGGGCAATACCTCAATTTTCAATTATTTGCCACCACAAAAAGAGCTGCTATGAACATTTTTTGCACATGTGGGTCATTTTCCCTCTTTTATGATCTCTTTGGGATATAGACCCAGTAATAGCATTGCTGGATCAAAGAGCATACAGTATTTTATAGCCATTTGGGCATAGTTCCAACTTGCTCTCCGGAATGAATGGTTGGATCAGTTTACATTTCCCACATTCCCTTCAACATTTATGATTTTCTTTTCCTCTTATCTTAGCCAATCTGATAGGTATGAGGTAGTACCTTGGAGCTGTTTTAATTAGCATTTCTCTAATAATACTGAATTAGAGAATTTTTTCATATAATTAATGATGGCTTTAATTTATCTGAAAATTGCCTGTTAATATCCTTTGACTATTTATCAATTGGGAAATGACTTGATTTCTTGTAAATTTGACTTAGCTATCTAAATATTTTATAAATTAGACCTTTATCAGAAACACTGGCTGTAAAAATTGTTTCTGACTTTCTGCTTCCCTTCTAATCTTGGCAGAATTGATTTTGTGTGTACAAAAACTTCTTAACTTAATATGATCAAAATTATCCATTTTATATTTCATAATGTTCTCTATTTTTTGTTTGGTCACAATTTCTTCAAATAATTAAATTCCTTGTTTCTCTAAAGATCTGATGGTTAAATTATCCCTTGCTCTCCTACTTTGCTTATAGCATCACCCTTTATCTTGGTATAGGATGTGAGATGTTGGTCCATGTCTAGCTTCTACCAAACTATTTTCCAGTTTCCCCAACAGTTTTTGTCATTTAGAGAGTTCTTAACTCAGAAGCTGAAGTCTTTGGGTTTATCAAACAGTAGATTGCTAGAGTCATTGACCCTTGTGCCTTGTATACCTTACCTATTCCACTGATGCACCACTCTCTTTTTTAGCCAGTATAAAATGATTTTGATGACTGACACTTTATATTACAGTTTTAGATCATGGTTTTGTAAATGACCTTAAATGTTACCCACTTTGGCTGAGAAAGATCCTGATTACTAGAATAGCAGTGCTGCAAAGTAAAAAAAAGATTGTTAAAATCTATTTTATTACTCACAAAGACAAAAATGAATTCTGACATTTTTTTCTCCCAATGGTGAGTTATTGTGACATTCTAATTTACTAAAACAAAATATGTTAGATGATATTAACTTAGTCAGAGGCATTTCAAATTTATCAGTTCATAGAAAATTATTTATCTTATAATCCCTGGCTTTTTTTAAGCTTTTTATTTGTATAACATATGTATGGGGAGTTCCCCAACATTGATCTTTACAAAGCTTTCCAATACAAATTTTACCCCCCGTCCCCTCCCCTCCCCTAGATGGCAGGAAGTCCACTACATGTTAATAATGTTGAAATGCTTGAAAAGTTATGCAAGAAAAATCCTATCTACAAGAAAAAAAATGAATCAGAGAAAGGCAACACATTGCAAGCAAATGTCAATACAGATCATGAAAATGTTACGTTGTGGTCCATATTTCATGTCCCTCTTTCTGGGTGTATATGGTTTTCTTCAGTGAACAATTGGAACTGGTTTGAGGCAATTCTTTATTGCAGAGAGCCATGTCCATCAGAATTGATCATCATGTAATACTGTTGTTGCTGTGCATGATGATCTCCTGGTTCTGCTCGTTTCACTCAACATCAGTTCATGCAAGTCCCTCCAGGCCTCTCTGAAATCGTCCTGCTGGTCGTTTCTTACAGAGCAATAATATTCCATAACATTCATATACCATAATTTATTCAGCCACTCTCCAATTGATGGGCATCCCTTCAGTTTCCAGTTTCTAGCCACTACAAAAAGGGCTGCCACAAACATTCTTGCACATATGGGTCCCCTTCCCTCCTCTAAGATCTCTTTGGGATATAGGCCCAGTAGAAACACTGCTGAATCCCTGGCATTTTTATAGAATAGTAGTTTATTTGGCTTTTTGTCTTTTGTTCGTGAAAGGGACCAAAATAACATCACTATCTTAGAGTTGGGCTACAGTGTGACTGACTATGGCTAATCAGACCAATATGAACTCAGAGAGCTCTGCCACAGATCAGACACAAATAGGCCCTCTAAACATTTGGAGTGATTTCTCTAATTTTGTACATCTCATGTTTCTTCTGAACTAATTCAATTTATCTTTGCTCATACAGTACAACCTTCTCTGGTGAGGACATGACATGCTGGGCAGAACTATGTCAGTGACTCCCATGTCATACAATCAATTCTAAAGTTCTTAAGAGATAACCTTGAATGTGGCTCTTTCCAACAGTGCAATGATTGAAGCCAGTCTCAATGATCTTGTGATGAAGAGAGCCATCTATGCCCAGAGAGAGGACTGTGGGAACTGAGTATGGATCACAACATAGCATTTTTACTCTTTTTGTCATTTGCTTGCATTTTGTTTTCTTTCTCATTTTTTTCCTTTTTGATCTGATTTTTCTTGTGCACAAATATGTATACATATATTGTTTAAACATATATTTTAACATGTTTAACATATATTGGATTACTTGCCATCTAGGGGAGGAGGCAAAGAGGAGGGGAAAACTTGGAACATGAGGTTTTGCAGGGATCAATGTTGAAAAATTATCCATGCATATGTTTTGAAAATAAAAGGCTTTAATAAAAAAAATTACTAAGTGAAAAAAAAGAGATAACCTTGAGAATATCCTTGTATTTTTTTTTCTGGCCACCTTGTAAACACTTGAATATGTGATTTCTCCATAAAATAATTTTGGGGTAGGTTTGGGATCTGAAAAGGAAATTTGTGGAACAATTTTGGAAAAATATATAGGGATTTTTAAATCAATATCCCTTTGACAGTTACTATATGTTTCCCTTTGCCAATTAATATATTACAAAATAAGTAGAAATTTGGCAAACATATGAGGAAAACTGCTACAGAAAAGATAACTTCTTTGCTCTGGTTAAAGCTGTTATGATAAAGGATTAATAATTTAGAAGTATAAAGGAATAGATTTGGCTTTTTTGATGGTTCAACATACAAAAAAACAGTAAAGTGACTGAAAGTGTCACCATTGATTTTTAATATGAGTCAACTAAAATAATTGCCACCAATAATTATAACTTGAAATAGATTGGGTTTAAAATTTAGTTTTAAAGTTACATTGCAATTGTACTATAATAGAAGATTTAATCAGTCTTATATATACAAGGAGTTAAAAAAATATTTTCTTTTTTTTTATTAATTTTTTTTATTTTTTTATTAAAGCTTTTTATTTGTATAACATATGTATGGGTAGTTCCCCAACATTGATCTTTACAAAGCTTTCCATTACAAATTTTACCCCCAGTCCCCTCCCCTCCCCTAGATGGCAGGAAGTCCACTACATGCTAATAATGTTGAAATGCTTGAGAAGTTATGCAAGAAAAATCCTATCTACCAGAAAAAAAAAGAATCAGAGAAAGGCAACACAATGCAAACAAATGTCAGTAGAGATCATGAAAATGTTATGTTGTGGTCCATATTTCATTTCCCTCTCTCTGGGTGTATATGGTTTTCTTCAGTGAACAATTGGAACTGGTTTGAGAAAATTCTTTGTTGCAGAGAGCCATGTCCATCAGAATTGATCATCATGTAATACTGTTGTTGCTGTGTATGATGATCTCCTGGTTCTGCTCGTTTCACTCAGCATCAGTTCATGCAAGTCTCTCCAGGCCTCTCTGAAATCGTCCTGCTGGTCGTTTCTTACAGAGCAATAATATTCCAAAACCTTTCATATACCACAATTTATTCAGCCACTCTCCAAATGATGGGCATCCCTTCAGTTTCCAGTTTCTAGCCACCACAAAAAGGGCCGCCACAAACATTCTTGCACATGTGGGGCCCTTTCCCTCCTCCAAGATCTCTTTGGGATATAGGCCCAGTAGAAACACTGCTGGGTCAAAGGGTATGCACAGTTTGACAACTTTTTGGGCATAGTTCCAAGTTGCTCTCCAGAATGGTTGGATCCGTTCACAGTTCCACCAACAATGTATCAGTGTCCCAGTTTTCCCACATCCCCTCCAACATTC
>JAJPUD010007513.1:22405-106144 GCA_023553655.1 Myrmecobius fasciatus | reverse complement strand
TTCTATTAGTGAGCAGCATACTTGAACCTAAGGGTCAAATAGTTGTTGACATCCTCATCATCATTGACCAGTACCTTTGACAAGGCAAGTTTGTGCAACTACAGACTCTGATTCCCAAGGGAAGAAGTGGGAGTAATGGAGACATTGCAGTGTGATATTAAGGGGGAAGTTCTTATCAATTTGACTTACTCCAAGTGGAATGGGCTGCCTTGGAAAATATTGAGCTCCCTGACCATGCAGATCTTTGAGTAAATGCCCTTGTTGGGAATGGGGCAGACTAGAGTCTTGTTCAACTATGGGTTGGGCTAGATGGCCTCTGGAATTCCTTCTGTAATTCTGTGACTGTAGTGAATGAAGGCAGCTGGACTGAGAGCCAAGAAACCGGGGTTCACATTCTTGCTCTTTGTTCCTGTGAGTCACTTGATCTGAAGCCAAGCTTTCTCGCATCTGAAATGAAGAGAGTGCAACAAGATGAGCAAACCCCCAAATCCTTCCAGCTAGGATGTCCTCTGAGGCAGGACTGGCTTTGGGATCTGTGGACCTTAGGCTTTTCCTTTCCATTTCTAAAATCATTTCTACTTAGTTACAGGAACTTTTAAATCATACATAGTTTTAGTCTTGAAAATTCATCTCCTTGGGAGGTGGCACAGTAGTTAGAGCACCAGCCCTGAAGTCAGGAGGACCTGAATTCAAATCTGATCTCAGACACTTCCTAGCTGTGTGACCTGTGTCGCTTAACCCCAATTGCCTCAGCAAAAAAAAAAAATCATCTCCTCCTCTTGGCAGATGGAGTCACTGAGTCCCAGAACAGATTAGTGACTTCTGTGGAATTATACAGCTATCAGGTGGCAGAGTGAGGATTCAGATCCAGGTCCTCAGCCTCTAAATGCAGAATCCCCCCTCCCCTGGGCCATAGCCCTAGTTAATTTCCCCGAGGATATCAGATTCTTAACTAATTATTTTCAGAAACTGCCACCATTCTCCTTCAAAGCCCCATCGCATCTCTCCTAGAACACTGTTCCATTCTCCTAGAACATTGAATAGCTAGATGGCAACATGGACAGAGAACTGGACCCGGAGTCAAGAAGACTTGAATTCAAATCCAGCCTCAGAAACTAGCTGTGTGACCTTAAGTGAGTCACTTCATCTCTGTTTCAGTTTATCCCACTGTCAAAATGGAGATAATAATATTGGTTGTTATTATTATAATTATATATATACATATGTAATTATTATAATACCTACTTCCTGGAGTTTTTATTGAAAAGTGCTTCGCGCAGTGCTTAGTATGCAGCAGTCACTTAATAAATGTTTCTTTCCTTTCCTTTCCTTGTACCTTTTTGGTTTTTCTGCATTCATTCTCTCTCTGCTTCATTCCAGCTTCTGTACAGCTGACAAAGTCATATTGTAAAGGTGCAGATCGAACATGTCTCTCTCTTACTTAAAACCTTACCATAGCTTTTGGGTAAAATGGAAACTCTTTCCTTAGCTGGGTGTGATCTTCACTGTTAGCATCTCATGGAACACAAAGAAAGCATCACCTGCTCAGCTGAGATAGCTACAGGGTTTATTGACTGAAGAAGAAGCTACGTAGCTTTTTCTCATAATAGGAAAGGGAAAAAGAAACATGTACATCTACTTCCCACCATATGTTTTACCCCCAATTTGATCAGTCGCTTTGTCCCAGTGATGTGACATTTCATAAATAACTGCTCTCCAAAAGGAACCTCTAGCAAGGGACAGCCTGACTCTGAGATGGACCTTAGTTTCTGCTGAGAGTGCAGTTTGATACTAAATCACCTAAATGGAACTAGAAAAAATTCATTAAGTCACATATCAATGGTATACAAATGAGCTACTCATAAGTAGACCATCAGAATTCCGTTGGTGTCACCAGCCACACTGATAGACATTTTTGGTCACTTTTTCTATTTTGACCCATATGCTCCATCCTACCAACCCCCAGCTGAAAGGGTTCACCTAACCTACCTGAATCAGCAGGTATTTAATGCCCATTACCTAATGGCTCCAACTTCTTTATCCTTATTTCACATTACTCCCACTTATACATGCTATTACCTGATTGAAATACCATTGGTCTGTTATGTGATGAAATATATGGAAGTCACTTTTTAAGTAATGTGGGAAGGTTATCTCATCAGCTATACAAATATATAGATATAGATATAAATGAGGCCTGAAAACTAATGTAAATGAAGCAGACAGAAGCAAAAAATAATAATTTCTTGGCAGATATTTATTCTTTTTGTTTTATTGTTAAGGGGATTGTGTATGTGGTGAAATTGGGAAAAAAAACTTATCCTGTATAAGCTCCCCTCTAACATCTAATATTAATAGTATCTTCATATTAGGAAAGATGGGTCATTTTGAACTGTGAACTGTTTTATAAGTTAAAAGCACATTTTCTTTTAATTTTTTTTAAAAGACATTTATAGTGGATTCATTTTGAAACTGACTTTTTTTTTTCAAAATTTCCTTTAATTAGATCCAGAGTATCGATGGGTTCACGAAAGTTAGTATCCAGATTTAAATGCTTAAAAACCAATGTGAGGTGTGTGGAGGCTGATGAACCAATTCCTTCAATGGGGGAAAAATCCTCCCTTCCCCCATGAATGAATGCTCTAAGAAAAGAAATGCAAATGGAAATAATCCTGAGATTTTTCTTCTTACCCAGCAATTGGCAAAGATGGTAAATTACAGAATGATTAAATGTTGGAAGAAATATAGAAAGACAGGTACACTGATGCATTGTTGGTAAAATTGTGAATTAATACAACACTTCAGGAGCCTTTCTTTGGTCCCTGATTGATTTCTCTGGGGCATATGACTAGCTGGGAGTAGTAGTCAAATGCCATAAATATAGTGGTCATATTTGTTTCATAACCCCAAACTACTTAACATTAAAGGATGAGGAAAACTGAGGAGAAAGGACTTGTTCAGTTATACAAGTAGTGAGCATGAGGGCTCCTCACTCAGTGTGTTCACTGCTACTTATATGACATCATAAAGATTTACCTGCTCCAAATTCCCCCTGGTCCATCCTGGAGGCGTTTCTTCAGCCCATCCAGCCATCTTTACCAGTCCAACTGCTGTCATCCCTTCCTTGCCCATGTTCTAGGAGGATTCCCTCTTGGTGTAAAGGACTGGCCATATTCTCAGGTTTTATTGCCCAGAATCTTGATCTACTCATCAGTGTTGGGGGGAGGGGCTGGGGAAGATGTTGGTAGTTCATCAGGATAATGTAGAAATACATAGTCTATTCCGTTGCCCAGTATCCACAGCTCTGGACCATCTTTTGTTAGTTTTATGAAAGATCACTTAGTCTAAGCCTTGTACCTTGTCTCTCCAGGTATCACCGGTCTGAGGCCAAAGGGGCCATTAAGTTTTATCAGTACCTGTCCTTTACCTCTCCTCGTACTGTACCCTGAGATCATTACTCTTCAGTTGCTTGTTTCCTTAATAAGGTACCTAGGTTCCCAGTTCTCATTTCCACTGCTACCTCAGATCCTTGAGGAAAAATTCTATTTTGGGCTCTCATCTGAAAGATCCTCCCCAATGGGATTGTGTGGGAGGGGGCAGGCCAGAAGGAAAATAAGGCGCCCCAAGTACTACTCTGTATCAACTTTGGAACCGTTTTATTCCCATACAGGAAGAATGATAAGCAATAGTAAATTACTGAATGATTGCTGTCTGTATGTGAGAGTTGCATCTTAGCTATTTTATGTTTTACCTCCAGTAGTTATAGTGTCAAACACTAGATTATTGTAGTCATTGACTATTTTGTTCTATGAAACTAACCTATTCCACTGATCGACTATTTCTCAGGCAATACCAAATGATTTCAATAACTGCTGCTTTGTAATATAGTTTTAGGTCTGCCACATCTAGGGCACCTTCATTGGCATTTTTTTCATTAATTCCCTTGAAATTCTTGACCATTGGAGCCAAGATGGCAGAGCGAAAAGGTGACTCTCTGCCTCTCCTCCGATCTTCTCTCAAATCAACAATAAAATAAGCCTCTGAACTGATCTTCAAGTTAACGAACTCAGAAATATTTGGACACTGTTTTCTGAAGAACTTCATATCAGGTTTGTCTAACTCAGACAGAGAGATAAATAGAGGACTCATGTGTAGGCTGGAAGTGAGGGTGGGACTCAGCTCAGCTCATCCTAGCAGAAATTCCAAACTCCAAACTCCAAACACCTGGAGTTTATCTGAGGCACTCGGGACACTCTGCCCTGATTGGGGACAGGTGTTCTGGCAGACTTGCCTTGTTTAAGGAGTAATTCAGACTTAGTCCTAGCCCCCACAAGCCCAACACCTTAAGTTAATTCCCCGAAGTGCCCCAGGGCAAAGAACTGCAGCCGCCATTTTTTCCCTGTCTTAAAGAGACATCCACTCTGTCTAAAAAAAAATGAAGAAGCAAAAGAGAGCTCTCACCATAGACAGCTTTTATCAAGACAAAGAAGCCATGACCCCAGATCCTGAGGTTCCTTTAGACAAAATACCAGAAGAAGGTATTAAAGACCATCACTGGTCACTTTTTCAAAAGGCCTTTCTGGAAGATTGCATAAAGAACCTCAAAAGAGAACTGGAGGATAAATGGGAAAATAAATTGAAATCAGTGCAAGAAGGATATGATGCCCTGCAAAAGAGATATGAAAAAGATACCAATTTATTGAAAAATAAAATTAGTGAAGTGGAAAAAGAGTGCAATGAACAAAAAAATTCACTTGGCCAGTTACAAAAGGAGCTTAAAAAGGTAACTGAAGAAAACAACATTTTAAAAATAAAAATTGAACAAATGCAAGTGAATGACTCACTAAGACTTCAAGAATCAAACAAAAAAAAATGAAAAATTAGAAGAAAATATGAAATATCTCCTAGGAAAAACAACTGACTTGAAAAATAGATCTAGGAGAGACAATCTAAGGATTATTGGACTTCCTGAAAGCCATGATGAAAAAAAGAATCTAAACACTCTTCCAGGAAATCCTGAAAGAAAACTGCCCTGAGATTGTAGAATCAAAAGGCAAAATCACCATTGAAAGAATTCACCGATCACCTCCTGAAAGAGACCCCAAAATTAAAACCCCAAGGAATATCATGGCTAAATTTCAGGACTATAGCACCAAGGAATAGATTCTGCTAGCAGCTAGAAAGAAACAATTCAAATACCGAGGATCAATAATTAGAATCACACACGATCTGTCAGCCTCCACATTGAAGGATCGAAGGGCAAAGGAACTTGGATTACAGCCAAGAATAATTTATCCAGCTAGAATGAGCATTATCCTCCAGGGAAGAAGATGGCCATTCAATGATATAGGTGAATTTCACCGATTTCTAATGAAAAGACCGGATCTGAACAAAAAATTCGACATCCAAACACAGAACTCAAGAGATACATAAAAAGGTAAAAAGGAAAGGACTCTTGAGAACTTTATTTTTACTAGGGGGATACTTAAAGTTTGGGGATATAATTAACTAGATATTACTTTGATAATATGAAAAAGAGAACTAGAAGGGGAAAGGTTGTCATACTGGGGAAAAGAGGGAAAAAGTGGTAAAGTAAGATCTAAAAAAAGGAGGTAAAAACAAGGTAAAATCACTTGAAGAGGCAAAGAAAACCTAATATAATTGAGAGAAAGAGGGGAGGGAGATGAGCATTGTGTAAATCTTACTCTCATCAGGTTGGGCTCTAAAAGTGTATATCAGACATTTGATTTCACATAGAAACTTGTCTGTTGCTAGAGGGAAGTGGGAGGGAAAGGAGGAAAAGTAAGGGACAAACTAATAGAAGGGAAAATAGAAGAATCAGGGGAAAGGAGTAAAAACAGGGGGAGGGGATCTAAAGGGTGGAGTATTGTTTGGGGGAGGGGGTCATCAAAAGCAAAGTACTGAGGAGGGGGGAAGGGAGAAAGGGGAAAGGAAAGGGGAAAACATAACTTGGGTAAATAGGATGGCAGGAAATAAATAATTAGTTATTCTAACTGTGAATGTGAATGTGAATGGGATGAACTCTCCCATAAAGCGGAAGCGGATATCAGACTGGATTAAAAACCAGAATCCCACGATATGTTGTCTACAAGAAACACATCTAAAACATAGTGACACATATAGGATGAAGGTAAACGGCTGGAGCAGAAAATATTATGCTTCAGGTGAACAAAAAAAAGCAGGGGTAGCAATCCTTATCTCAGATCAAGTAAAAGCCAAGATAGATCTAATCAAAAGAGATAAGGAAGGAAACTATATTTTATTAAAGGGTACCATAGATAATGTAGCAATATCTATACTAAATGTATATGCAGCAAGTGCAATAGCATCCAAATTCCTAGGCGAGAAATTAAGAGAGATGCAAGAAGAAATAGACAGCCAAACGATACTAGTAGGGGAATCTCAACCTTGCTCTCTCAGAATTAGATAAATCAAACCACAGAATTAACAAGAAAGAAACTAGGGAGATAAACCAATTGTTAGAAAAGCTAGGTATGATAGATCTATGGAGAAAGTTGACTGGAGACAGTAGGGAGTTTACTTTTTTCTCAGCAGTCCCTGGAACCTATACAAAAATTGACCATGTGTTAGGGCATAAAAACCTCAAAATCAAATGTAGAAAGGCAGAAATAGTAAATGCATCTTTTTCAGATCACGATGCAATAAAAATCACATGCAATATAAGGCCAGGAGAAAATAAACCAAAAGTTAATTGGAAATTAAATAATCTAATCCTGAAGAGTGAATGGGTGAAAGAGCAAATCATAGACACAATCAATAATTTCATCCAGGAGAATGACAATAAGGAGACAACATACCAAAATTTGTGGGATATGGCTAAAGCAGTTATAAGGGGCAATTTTATATTTGTAGATTCTTACTTGCATAAAATAGAGAAAGAAAACATCAACAAATTGGGCTTATTATTAAAAAAAAACTAGAAAGAGAACAAATTAAAAACCCTCAATTAAATACCAAATTGGAAATTCTAAAAATAAAAGGAGAAATTAATAAAATTGAAAATAAGAAAACTATTGAGTTAATAAATAAAACTAAGAGTTGGTTCTACAAAAAAACCAACAAAATAGATAAGCCTTTAGTTAATTTGATAAGAAAAAGGAAAGAAGAAAATCAAATTGTTAGTCTCAAGAATGATAAGGGAGAACTTTCCTCCAATGAAGAGGAAATTAGAGCAATAATTAAGAGTTACTTTGCCCAACTTTATGCCAGTAAGTTTGATAATCTAAATAAAATGGAGGAATATCTACAAAAATATAGATTGCCCAGGTTAACAGAAGAGGATATAAATTATTTAAATAGCCCCATATCAGAAAAAGAAATAGAACAAGCTATTAACCAACTCCCTAAGAAAAAATCTCTAGGGCCAGATGGATTTACATGTGAATTCTACCAAACATTCAAAGAACAATTAATTCCAATACTACACAAACTATTTGAGAAAATAGGGACAGAAGGTATACTGCCAAATTCCTTCTGTGAGACCAATATGGTGCTGATAGCTAAACCAGGTAGGGTGAAAACAGAGAAAGAAAACTATAGACCCATTTCCCTAATGAATATTGATGCAAAAATTTTAAATAAGATATTAGCAATGAGATTACAGAAAGTCATCCCCAGGATAGTACACTATGACCAAGTAGGATTTATACCAGGGATGCAGGGCTGGTTCAATATTAGGAAAAGTATCAGCATAATTAATTATATTAATAACCAAACTAACAAAAACCATATGATTATCTCAATAGATGCAGAAAAAGCCTTTGAAAAAATCCAACACCCTTTCCTATTAAAAACACTAGAGAGTATAGGAATAAAAGGGCTTTTCCTTAAAATGATCAGTAGCATCTATTTAAAACCATCAGCAAGCATCATATGTAATGGAGACAAACGAAAACCATTCCCAATAAGATCAGGAGTGAAACAAGGCTGCCCACTGTCACCATTACTATTTAATATTGTATTAGAAATGTTAGCTTTAGCAATAAGAGAAGAAAAAGAGATAAAAGGAATCAGAGTAGGTAATGAAGAAACCAAATTATCACTCTTTGCAGATGACATGATGGTATACTTAGAGAACCCTAGAGACTCAACTAAAAAACTACTAGAAACAATTCACAACTTTAGCAAAGTGGCAGGATTCAAAATTAATCCACATAAATCATCAGCATTTTTATATATTACCAACAAAGTTCAGCAGCAAGAGATACAAAAAGAAATTCCATTCCAAATAACAGATGATAGGATAAAATATTTGGGAATCTATCTGCCAAGGAAAAGTCAGAAACTATACGAACTAAACTACAAAACACTTTCCACACAAATAAAATCAGACCTAATAAATTGGAAAAATATTAAGTGCTCATGGGTAGGCAGAGCGGACATAATAAAAATGGCAATACTACCCAAACTAATCTACTTATTTAGTGCCATACCAATCAAACTCCCAAGAAATTATTTTACAGATCTAGAAAAAATAGTAGCAAAGTTCATTTGGAAGAACAAAAGGTCATGGATCTCAAGGGGATTAATGAAAAAAAGAAGGCAGATGAAGGTAGCCTTGCTGTACCAGATCTAAAACTATATTATAAAGCAGCGGTCATCAAAACCGTTTGGTACTGGCTAAGAAATAGAACATGATGATCAGTGGCACAGACTAGGATATCAGGACAATCTAGGCCATAACCTTAAAAATCTAGTGTTCGATAAACCCAAAGACCCCAGCTCTAGGAATAAATACTCACTATTCGGCAAAAACTGGTGGGAAAATTGGAAACTAGTGTGGAAAAAATTAAGGCTTGACCCATACCTAACACCACATACCAAGATAAGATCTAAATGGGTTCATGATCTAGATATAAAGAGGGACTTTGTAAGCAAGTTAGAGGAACATAATATAGTTTATCTCTCAGACCTGTGGAGATGGAGTAAATTTATGTCCAAAGAAGACCTGGAACTCCTAATTGAACACCAGATGGATAATTTTGATTATATTACGTTAAAAAGTTTCTGTACAAACAAAACAAATGCAGACAAGATTAGGAGAGAAGCATCAAATTGGGAAATCATCTTTACATTTAAGGGTTCTGATAAAGGCCTCATTTCTAAAATATATAGAGTATTGTCTCATATATATATAAGAATTCAAGCCACTCTTCAATAGATAAGTGGTCAAGGGATATGAACAGACAATTTTCAGAGGATGAAATTAAAACCATCTCTAGTCATATGAAAAGTTGCTCCAAATCACTATTGATCAGAGAAATGCAAATTAAGACAACTCTGAGGTATCACTACACACCTGTCAGATTGGCTAAAATGACAGGAAAAGATAACGATGAATGTGGGAGGGGATGTGGGAAAACTGGGACACTAATACATTGTTGGTGGAACTGTGAACGGATCCAACCATTCTGGAGAGCAATTTGGAGCTATGCTCAAAAAGTTATCAAACTGTGCATACCCTTTGACCCAGCAGTGTTTCTACTGGGCCTATATCCCAAAGAGATCTTAGAGGAGGGAAAGGGACCCACATGTGCAAGAATGTTTGTGGCAGCCCTTTTTGTAGTGGCTAGAAACTGGAAACTGAAGGGATGCCCATCAATTGGAGAGTGGCTGAATAAATTATGGTATATGACTGTTATGGAATATTATTGCTCTGTAAGAAACGACCAGCAGGACGATTTCAGAGAGGCCTGGAGGGACTTGCATGAACTGATGCTGAGTGAAACGAGCAGAACCAGGAGATCATCATACACGGCAACATACATCATACACGGTATTACATGATGATCAATTCTGATGGACATGGCTCTCTGCAACAAAGAATTGTCTCAAACCAGTTCCAATTGTTCACTGAAGAAAACCATATACACCCAGAGAGAGGGAAATGAAATATGGACCACAATGTAACATTTTCATGATCTCTATTGACATTTGCTTGCATTGTGTTGCCTTTCTCTGATTCTTTTTTTTTCTTGTAGATAGGATTTTTCTGGCATAACTTATCAAGCATTTCAACATTATTAACATGTAGTGGACTTCCTGCCATCTAGGGGAGGGGAGGGGACTGGGGGTAAAATTTGTAATGGAAAGCTTTGTAAAGATCAATGTTGGGGAGCTACCCATATATATGTTATACAAATAAAAAGCTTTAATAAAAAAAAAGATTAGGAGGGAAGCATCAAATTGGGAAACCATCTTTACATTTAATGGTTCTGATAAAGGCCTCATTCCTAAAATATATAGAGAATTGTCTCATATATATAAGAATTCAAGCCACTCTTCAATAGATAAGTGGTCAAGGGATATGAACAGACAATTTTCAGATGATGAAATTAAAACCATCTAGCATCTATTTAAAACCATCAGCTCGCATCATATATAATGGTGATAAACTGGAACCATTCCCAATAAGATCAGGTGTGAAACAAGGTTGCCCACTATCACCATTACTGTTCAATATTGTATTAGAAATGCTAGCCTTGGCAATAAGACAAGAAAAAGAGATTAAAGGAATTAGAGTAGGTCATGAGGAAACCAAATTATCACTCTTTGCAGATGATATGATGGTCTACTTAGAGAACCCTAGAGAATCAACTAAAAAACTATTAAAATTAATCCACAACTTTAGCAAAGTTGCAGGATACAAAATAAATCCACATAAATCATCAGCATTTTTATACATCACCAACAAAATGCAACAGCAAGAGATACAAAGAGAAATTCCATTCAAAATAACTATCGATAGTATAAAATATTTGGGAATATATCTGCCAAGGGAAAGTCAGGATCTATATGAGCAAAACTACAAAACACTCTCCACACAAATAAAGTCAGATCTAAACAATTGGAAAAACATCAAGTGCTCTTGGATAGGTCGAGCGAATATAATAAAGATGGCAATACTACTTAAACTAATCTATCTATTTAGTGCTATACCAATCAAACTCCCAAGAGATTATTTAACTGAACTAGAAAAAAATAACAACAAAATTCATCTGGAAAAACAAAAGGTCAAAAATTTCAAGGGAATTAATGAAAAAAAATGCAAATGAGGGTGGCCTAGCTGCACCAGATCTAAAACTATATTATAAAGCAGTGGTCACCAAAACCATTTGGTACTGGATAAGAAATAGAGTAGTGGATCAGTGGAATAGTTTAGGTTCACAGAACAAAATACTCAATGACAATTGTAATCTAGTGTTTGATAAACCCAAAGACCCCAGTTTTTGGGATAAAAACTCACTATTTGACAAAAACTGCTGGGATAATTGGAAACTAGTCTGGAAGAAATTAGGCATTGACCCACACCTAACACCATATACCAAGATAGGGTCAAAATGGATTCATGATCTAGGCATAAAGAATGATATTATAAACAAATTAGAACAATGTAGGATGGTTTACCTCTCAGACCTGTGGAGGGGGAAGGAATTTGTGACCAAAGAAGAACTAGAGGTCATCATTAATCACAAAATAGATAAGTTTGACTATATCAAGTTGAAAAGTTTTTGTACAAACAAAATTAATGCAGACAAGATGAGAAGGGTAGCAGTAAACTGGGAAAATATTTTTACATCCAAAGGTTTTGATAAAGGCCTCATTTCTAAAATATATAGAGAATTGACTCAAATATATAAGAATTCAAGCCATTCTCCAATTGACAAATGGTCAAAAGATATGAACAGACAATTTTCAGACGAAGAAATTGAAACTATTTCCGGTCACATGAAAAGGTGCTCCAAGTCACTATTGATCAGAGAAATGCAAATTAAGACAACTCTGAGATACCACTACACACCTGTCAGATTGGCTAAAATGACAGGAAATGATAATGATAGCTGTTGGAGGGGATGTGGGAAAACTGGGACACTGATACATTGTTGGTGGAACTGTGAACGGATCCAACCATTCTGGAGAGTAATTTGGAGCTATGCTCAAAAAGTTATCAAACAGTGCATAGCCTTTGACCCAGCAGTGTTTCTACTGGGCCTATATCCCAAAGAGATTTTAAAGGAGGGAAAGGGACCCACATGTGCAAAAATGTTTGTGGCAGCCCTTTTTGTAGTGGCAAGAAACTGGAAATTGAAAAGATGCCCATCATTTGGAGAATGGCTGAATAAATTATGGTATATGAATGTTATGGAATATTATTGTTCTGTAAGAAATGACCAACAGGAGGATTTCAGAGAGGATTGGAGAGACTTGCATGAACTGATGCTGAGTGAAATCAGCAGAACCAGGAGAACATTATACACAGCAACAAGACTATACGATGATCAATTTTGATGGACGTGGTTCTCTTCAACAATGATGTGATTCAAACCAGAGAGAGGCCTGTGGGAACTGAGAGTGAACCACAACACAGCATTTTAACGCTTTCTGTGAATATTTCCATGCATTCTCTTTTCCTTCTTAGGTTGTTTTTTTTTTCTTCTTCTCTTTCTAGATCTGATGTTTCTTGTGCAGTAAGATAACTGTATAGATATGTATACATGTATTGTATTTGTCATATAATTTATCCTATCTAGCATGTATTAGATTACCTGTCATCTAGGGGTGCCCCTCCCCCCCCGAAAGGAAAAGCTTGGGAAAAAAAAGGTTTTTTTGCAAAGGTCAATGTTGAAAGGTCACTCATGTTTTGCAAATAAAAAGCTTTATTAAAAAAAAAGAAATTAAAACCATCTCTAGTCATATGAAAAATTGCTCCAAATCACTATTGATCAGAGAAATGCAAATTAAGACAACTCTGAGGTACCACTACACACCTGTCAGATTGGCTAAAATGACAGGAAAAGATAACGATGAATGTGGGAGGGGATGTGGGAAAACTGGGACACTGATACATTGTTGATGGAAACGTGAATGGATCCAACCATTCTGGAGAGCAATTTGGAGCTATGCTCAAAAAGTTGTCAAACTGTGCATACCCTTTGACCCAGCAGTGTTTCTACTGGGCCTATATCCCAAAGAGATCTTAGAGGAGGGAAAGGAACCCACATGTGCAAGAATGTTTGTGGCAGCCCTTTTTTGTTTTGTTTGATTCCTAATGTCTCTTTAAGTCATTCCTTTCCATTTCTTCAATTCTAATTTTTAATGAATATTTTCTTCAGTTACCTCTTTTGGTTCCTTTTGCATTTGGCCAATTGAATTTTCAAATGAGTTTTTTTGTTCAAAAGATTTTTTTTCATTTCACAAATTCTTGTTTTTCAAGGATGTATTTTCTTTTTCCATTTTGTCAAATCTATTTTGTAAGGAGTTATATGCCTTTTCCATTTCACTAAATCTATTTTATAAGGAGTTTTCTTCAGATAATTTCTGTGTTTCCTTTTCCAAATTCTCCTGCCATGTTCTCATTTCCTTTCCCCATTTTCTCCACTCTTTTAAGATCTTTTTTGAATTCTTCCAACAGAGCCTTGTGAGATGGGGACCAACTCATATAACCCTTTGGGGCTTCATGTCCTTTTAGGGTCTTCAAGGTTTGAGATCTGTTCTTCTTTTTCTCCATAAATATTATCTGTGGTTAAAGTTTTTTGCTCTTTTGCTCATTTTTAAAAGGTTGAAGTCTGCTTTTAGGACAAAGGAGAGATTGTCCAAGCTTCTGCTCCAAGCAGCAGCAGCAGTTGTGATGGGTTGATGCTGACTAACTTCTGGTGCTGGGTGGGCTTGCTCAGGTCCCATGTTATTCTGGAGTTCAGGGGCTCCACATTGGCCTTTTGTATTTGTGTTGGATGTCTTACAGCTAATCTGTTGATCTACTGGCTTACAAATGGGACAAAAGTAGCCAACAATGCTGTAGGTTCTTCCTGGTTGATTCCCCAGCACACAGAGCCCACACTGCCCTGGGTCTCTGCTCTACGCCTTCTCAGCCCCCTCCCTCCATGCTCAATTGAAATAGACCTTATCTGAAAATCTTCCAAAATTTCTTCTGCTGTAAATTTGTTACACTTCAAATATTTGTGGGTTTTGTCACTCCAGAACCAATTCAGAGGCTTGATTTGGTGTTGATCTGAGGGAAGCATGGAGGACCTCCGATAAAGACCTGTCTCTTCTCTGCCATCTTGGCTCCACCTATCTTTTATATGTTTTATTCCCCTAGGAAAGTGCAAGCTTCTTGAAGGCAGAGACTAGGCTCCATATAGTTAAACAGGGAGAAAAAAACATTCAGCTTTGAATTAAATTGCTCTCTGACAATAAACTGGAATGTATTGGCATGATAATGGAACATACTTTGTATCAAGAAAGAGAACTTTGGGGATGAAAGAAGGAGAAGTAAAGAATGAATGGATTACAATCTAGAAATAGATGAATCTTGAGTCAGTCCTTAAAGGGAATGCAAAAGATCATTGAAAAGGAAGAGTCCTGCAAATACCCACAAATGGGCAGTATAACTTTTTTACATGGATCAGCTGCCCAAATTTGAGTATCCTTGAATAGTGCTTTGGACATATTTGAATAAAGTTTTATCTTACCTATGTATAAAATATCAATGCAGTAATAATAATACCAGCTATTGTTTATGTAGAAATCTAAGGTTTACTTAATGCTATATAGGTATCTCTTTTGAAGTATTCTACAGCCCATTGAGAGGCCATATGGCTTAGTGGGTGGAGAGCTAGCCTTCAAATACTTAAATACTTCTCATGTCTCTTCCCTAAGTCTTATCTTCTTAAGACTCACCATCCCAGTGCCTTCAACCAGTTTTCATATGTAGTGCCATAACTAGAACAAGATAAGCAGGATTTTCTTCCAAGGCCACAGCAGTACTCTTATCTCTTGTACTCCTTCTATATACCAAGGGAACTGTTGAACAGTTTGGATATATTCCTTCATTAAGGCAATTGAATATTATAACTAATGAATGAGTTTGAAGAAAATACAGGCAGACTCTTATGAAATGACACAGGAGGAAAGCAGAAAAAGCAGATGACCACTCTAGGCAGCGACTTCAGCATTTCAACAAAGATCAAACACAACAAAACAAATGATGTGCTGAGTTGTAAGAGGAGAAAACACTGTGTGCTATCACTGTATCAATCACTGGAAGTGGTTTTCCTCAACCATTTCCAGAAGACACACTTTGTGGTATGTTTAGTTGCCTATTGGAAAAGTTATGCTGCACCATGGACTGTAGGCCGGAAGGGATTTTAGAGATCTATCTACTCCAAGCGTCTCTTGGTCCAAAGAGAGTAAAGTGAGGCCAGTGAAACACCTTGGCCAAGGTCCCTTGACTAGACTGCTGTATTCAGACTAAATGTACCAATGAAAACATCAGGATAAACTATGCAAATTCTTGGCCTATGGTAGGAACTGCAGAAATCCACCTACAATATTTGTGTTCATACATTTTCAAGTAGAGTTTGACATCATTCTATTGACTAGATTTAGTCATTAAAATTGGCAGGGGGGTTTCTTTCTTCTTCCTAAAGGCAAGGTTCTCATTTGCCTTACTCTTCTCCCTCCCCTCTGTTGCAAGTCTTAAATCTCCGATTTCATTCAAGACTCATAGGCTCCTAGTTCCACTGCTTGGAAGAAGCTTTAGGAATCCTGAAGGCTGGTACTCATCTTACAAGTGAGAAAAGTCTGAGGTCCATAAAGGAAAAAAAAACGATTCCAAGAGGAATTAAAATGAAAGAATTACAAATTGAACTGAGGTCCTTGAATTACCAAATTGTTGGTATTGTCTCCTCTTGCCTGTTGGTGTACTTTAAATGGTGTACCTTCAAGGGAGGTATGTCTGGTATATGATTGATGAAGCAAATTGAATATTGTGACACTGGAATGAATGAATAGGAAAAATTGATAGATTGCTTTGGCTAATCTTCAACTTGACCGATCAGAAAAGCCTGAGGCATAAATGTACAGAGAGGCTCTTCTGTTGCTTTTAAAGATACTCTTTTAGATTTGAATTTAGGGGTGCTGTGGTTTGAAATATATTACACCAACTCTGCATTGGAAAGAGCTGCAGGGCTCATACAGCCCACAATGTCCCTGAACAGAAATCCACTCCACAAGGGTTCCCCCAAATTGTTACTCCCTTTTAACTGGGAGACAGAACCCTATTGACAAGGAGTCTACCATTTGGCAAGATAGCTCATTCCATTATTGGATCCCTCTGACTATTGGGAAGCTTCCCTTCATGCCAAATCTGCATCTGCCTCCATGACTTCTGAACACTGCACCAGTAACACTCCCGTATTCTAGGTCAAGAAACCAGTCCCTCTTATCTGTGACAGCTCTTCTTCTATCCCGGCAATCTTCTCCTTCCCAGGCTAAATACATCCTCCCATTTGATCGTTCCTGGCTGCTCCTCTTTGAAAATGCTCTATCTTTTCAATAGGCAACAGGAGAGATTTTTTTTTTCATTTCCCCATATGAACGGGGTTCCCACTGTTCCTTCCATTTGATCCCAGAGCCACAGCACCCTAAATGCCAAGAGGTCTCTAGTAGTCCTTCAGGGTGGGAGCTGGGAAAAGAATGTGGGGTAACCACCATGTCTCAAATTAAGTACCTTTCAAGATATTCTTCTCTGATCAGATAACCAAAAGAAGGTTTCCTTAGGGAATTGGCTGGAAGCAGGTACCTAGCAAACTCCTCTGGCAGAGTTAGAAGCTAATCAAAGCTGTTACCATGGAGACTAATGTAATCTCTCTTTGCCAGCTCAAGTGAGCAGCAACCAGCTTTTTGTATTGCCTTCTCTCCTAGCAGCCCTAGTGATCTGGGGGTAAACAGGAATGCATATCAGAAAGTCAGGGATGAGGTCTGAGCCACTCTGTGCCCAAGGGGTTAAGCCCCAGACAGTGCCAGGTACTCACTGTACATAGGCGCCCCCAGCAGACCTCTCACAATATGAGCTCCTTGAGGTTCCAAAATAGAGTGGACAGAGACTTGATTTGAGTGGGAATCCTGTCTCAGACACTTGTTCGATTGAACATGAACCTGTCATGTCTGACTCCACTGTCTTTGGGGTTTTCTGGGCAAAGATCCTACAGAGCTTTTCTATTTTTTTCCATTGTATTAAGGTGGACAGGGGTTAAAGGTCAGACAGATACTAAATGTTTGAGGCTGGATTTGCACTCAGGTTTGCCTGCCTCTGGGCTCATCTCTCTATCCACGGAACCATCCAGCTATCCCACAGATACTTGGCAGTTATGCAACCATTATTTCCCTCTTGTCTCAGTGCCTTGGTCAAAGCTTTTCTCTTTCTGTCCCCAGGCAGACCTCTAAGACTATAGATTTTTTGCCTCTGCATCAGTAAGAGTGGGATGGGAGTTCTCCACTCTTGTGAAATCATAGCTGTGGAGCCCCAACAAGCCCCACCACAACCAAATGCCTTGATCCTTATGAAGAATAGCAAAGCAACTTTTCCCTTAAACAGCCCCTTTAGAGAGAGAATGCTGGGCTGAAGGATTAACCAGACAGACAGTGGTGGTTGTGGGTTTAATTTTGTTATTGTTGGGTTTTGGGGATTTTGTTTGGTTTTTGTCTGGTCCTGTGATTCCACTGAAGTCTGGAACTGATACTGGGTAGATGCTGTACATTTAGTAGACTCATAGTCTCAGAGAGTCTCCTGGGACATGGAGGCTAATTGCTTGCTCATGGTAGCACAGCTAATATAGGACAGAGGTGAGACTTGAACCCAGGCTTCCATGAGTCCAAGGCTAGGTTTGTAGTTGAAGCTCATATGTTAAGGTCTTATTCCCAAGGCCAGCGATGTAGAGCTGGAAGGGACTTGAAACCTACCAAAGAAGAGCACATCAAAACATAGGCATCTGGAAGCATTCTGTTGTCTTTGTTGTGATGGATTAGCAGAAATGTTGGCCCAGTGGTTGAGAAACCTGGATTTTAGTACTGAGTCCACCACTATTTATCTTCAGGAAGTTATACTTTGGGCTCTGTTTTTATAAAATCACACAGTATTAAACTAGATGAGACACTGTGGCCCTAAATAGTGCTCTCCTCTGGTTCCACTTTCTCACAGAGAGCCTAATGTTTAATGACTCCTAATCTTACAGTTAGCTGAGTGTTTATGATATGGATATATATATATATATACATGCATATAAATTATATATCAATATATATTCTTTATATATAAATTACAGGGAACATATCCACATCATATATAAATATATTACATAAATATATATGTATGTATTGAGCATGTACATGTATATATATGATATGTGTGAACAAATGTATATTTCTAGGGCCCAGTCCAGATCCCTGTGGTACTACAGTGAAAATCTCTTTTCAAGCACACAGTGCAGTGCCAATGACCAGCTCCAACTCAACTTCATTATACCATCTTCCAACATATACATTGCCATATTTTCTCTAAGCATGGGATTGATGACTTTATGAAATGCTTCTTCAGGTCTAGGTAAACTACATCTACAGTAATCACCATATGAAAATCAGGAGATTAGGCAAGCCTTATATCACTCTTTGGGTTCTTTGGGATTAAGAACCCACCTTTTCTAGATACTGAATCACTATTTCCTTAATAATATGTAGCCATCATTTTGCCAGTAATTGAAATTAAGCTTGTAGAGCTCTAATTTTCAAGGCATAGATGATGAACCAGGAGCCTGAGGAGGTAGCCTTACTTACCTAAGCCCCCAGGGCTAATTAATATTTCAACCTGGGGTGAAGCCCAGAGAGCTTGACCTCAAACCAGCATTCTTTCCAGCTTTACATATAATGCTTTAATATTTGCAAAACGCCTTTCCTGTAACAACCTCCAAATGAAGGGGATTGCATATATTTATGTCCATTTCAAAAGGGAGAAAAGGTTCTCTGAGTTGTCCAAGGTCTTGTACTGACTATTAAACTGCCTTGGAATGCGGACCTTATCCTGTCTTAGTCTAAAGTTCTTTCCCATTAGGCCACATTATCTCCCAATCAGATGGTGGCGAAAGTATAGATGTTTGGAGTTGAGGGAGGGGCAGATATTGGAGGGTCTTGAACCCTCTGTCTTGTATTGCACTAGGAGACATTGTAAAGTCACCCACCCAAAGGTCAGAAATCCAGATCCCCAAGTCGATCCAGGCTCTGACTTGAGAAGATGGTGGCACTATGTTCCTGTGTCTTATTCCTGAATCAAACCATGTTCACTAAGCTGCCCCAAGTGTATTATATAATGGAAGCAGATATCCACTTTATCATCTGGAGAAGAATCTGAGTCCAACAGCTTCTCAAAGAGAAGTTGGCAGTTTCCGAATAAGGTGAAACCTGCTGCACCTCTGGGCTTCATACCATTCTACTCCTTGATGTTTGAAGGCTTCTAGAATCCAGCCTGGCTTTCTCTTGGCCTTGCTGACCAAGGTCCCTGTCAATGGGAACGTTTACTTCTGTATACCTGCTAAAGTCCTGATCATCTCTTATCAGGGACTCCCTGTTTCACTGATCTTTTATTTCTTACCAGGTCCTCATAGCCCCTAGGGGAGCTAGGTGGTACAATGGATAGAGTCCCCCACCTGGAGTCAAACGAACTCATCTTCCTGAGTTACAATCTGACCTCAGTGACTTTTGTGATCCTGAGCAAGTCACTTTCCTTTGCCATTGTTTCCTCATCTGTAAAATGAGCTGGAGAAGGAAATGACAAACCATTCCAGTATCTCTTGCAAAAAAAAAAAAATCCAAGATCAGACATGACTGAACACAACTGAACAACAACAAATCTAGCTGCCCCCCCCACTCCTATATCCTACTTGCTGTGGCATTCCTTTAAATTGAAAATCAGTATTTGGTTAAGGTATTATTTTGATGTTTGCACTTATTGGGAAAGCATGAAGCAAAAAAGTTTGTTTATTAAGTGGTACAATATTTTCTTTATTGCATCCAAGTGCCCTGGATTCCAATGTGTCTGTACCATAGGAAGTCTCTGAGCCAAAGTAGATGCCTCCTTTTGTAGATTGGAAGTCTTTCTTTGCCAAAAGAGAGCTTAGGATTTTTAAGGCAGTCACAAAGGATTTCTGTCTTCTAGACACTCCACTGTAACCCCTGAGAGTATATTTTCAATGAAATACAGTTCATTCCGTATTTCCCATTCTGAATCTCTTCCCAGATATTTTTGGTTCAGGATCCAAACAGATTGACTCTTTCAGATGACATATGGTCTACTTTTCTAGGTATTCTAAGCTGATCAAGGCATTCTTGTGGTCTGGCAATGCAGGTTTTATATTGTGGGGGCCTAAGTTAGTGCATTATGTCTCCCTCCAAAGACTCCCATCATGCACCAGTTTTCACCTCACCAACTATAGTTAGACTAGTCACTCTCTCTACTCCATCTACTACCCATCTGAAATCAGGTTTCTGATGCCTCTGGGGTGGAACAAAAAAATTCTGGCCTACTTCTTTGCCCTTCAATGACACAAAGTTTATTCTACTTGCTTGTAGCTAGTTGAATTGGAAGGGAAGTAAAAAGGTCACATTTTGTGCAAAATGACCAATAATTTTAACTCCTTACAATATAAAGTCAGGGAATGCATGTTCTGATATTGACAAAGAATACTTGACTAGCAAGAGGAGTTCTTGGAGAAAACTTCCAAGTTTATGGAAACCTCAAGAAAATCGGTCTGTTTATAATTCAACTTTCTTTATTGAATTGATCAGGGGAATGGAGATAAGGTGATGTTTTAGTTAAATACCAGATGTTCTCGACCATAGAATGTTGGAGAAGTTAATTTTTAAAGTTGGTAAAGATAAAAGCAAAAAAAAATCATGGAAGGAAGTAATGTTTGGAGAGTCAAATACAATATCACCTGGAGAAAAGGGATTTGATTTTATTCTACTCTTCCCCAGATGCCCTAGAAACTTGGAGCATGGGAGTGGAGACTAGAGAAAGCTAGGTGGATGCAGTTTTCAAATCAACGTATGGCAACAATGTCTCATTATTGTTATATCATAATAGTCTCATAATGAAATAAAGTGCTCCAAAATGCAGTGAGTTGTCAGTCAGTGGAAATATTCAAGAAGCTGAATGATAGTAGATCTCTGGCAAGGGAGATTTCAATTTTGGAAGGGATTTAGCTAGGTGTTCTCTGAAGCCCTTTCCATCTAAGGGATTCCAAATTCTCTAAGTACCAGTTTTGGTGGAGAACTCTGGATTCATGGACTAAAAGTGAACATGAGCCCCCAAAACTGCTGTTGACTACCTGTGTGACTATTTGGCAATCACCTCTCTTGACCTCAGTTTCTTCACCTGAAAAATGGGGCTATTGTAGTCAGTGACCTATAAGGTTCTTTTTTTTTTGTTTTTTCTTTGCTGAGGCAATTGGGGTTAAGTGACTTGCCCAGAGTCACACAGCCAGGAAGTGTCAAGTGTCTGAGGTCAAATTTGAACTCAGGTCCTCCTGACTTCAGGACTGGGGCTCTATCCACTGCGCCACCTAGCTGCCCCTATAAGGTTCTTTTGATCCTGAAATTTCCCTCATATAGGTGAGGCCGTCAGGTTAGATTTTTAGGATGTCACAGGACTTTGAAGATGATCTAAGCCAACTCCCTCACTTCAGATGGGAAAACTGAGCTTTAAGAAGACAAAATGTTGCACCATATAGAATCATAGATTTAAAGAAAATGAAAAGTGGTTCAGTCGGACAGCCTCATTTTACAGATGGGAAAATGGAGGTTTAGACAGGTGATAGTACTCACCCAAGGTCACACAGCTAAAAATACCTGAAGATAGATTTGACCTCAGATATCCCTGACTCTTAAGTGAAGTATGTATCTATCCTATTATACTTAGTTGTGTGTGTGTGTGTGTGTGTGTGTGTGTGTTTGTTTATGAAGTGATGGAGGGTGGGAAGGGAAGCACAGTAACACCTTTGCTTTTGGTCATGTGTAGCTTGTGGATGCAGAAGATGGTTCCTGAGGTTTGTGTTGGCTGGACTTTAAAGAGGCATGTTAATACACTCAGGGCAGAGTAGCCTTGGAGGCAGCAAGACTTGAATTAGAGGTCTATGTTTGGCATATCTTGTCTGTGTGACCATGAGCAAGTCTCTTTACTTCTTGGTTTCCAGAATGTCAGTCACACAAAAGTTGCTGATTTGCCACTGGAGGGAGTTTCCACGCTAAGAGTTCCTTACACTGATGGACAGATGGGTCTAGACTAAAATAATATACTATAAAATAAAATAAATTCACTCCTAAGAAAAGAAATGATGATTGTTTCTATTTGCAAGATCAATTTTGCAAAAACCTTTTGATGTGATTTTCCTCCCTTGAACACCAGAAAAAGCTGCACATCTTCAGGGTGAATTTAATTCATCGGTGCATCCTTATTTGCCACCTACTATGTGGACTTGAGCACTGTGCTTCTGAGTTGATACTCTGGCGGGAAACTTGTACTCAGACAATGCCTCTCACTTATTAAAATGCCTTTGAGGTCACTTCTACATTAGGTTCAAAGCCTGTATGTAAAAAGTTTGACCATTAAAATTTACTCAGCACCCCCAGACATCTTACATTATTGACAATGATGCCAGCTTTGACCACAGAATTATTCAGCAGCTTCAGAGTAAGCCACAGTCAGAAGAGAGCTACGGGAATGAGGGAGAAAGAGAAAAGCCCCTCTCCCCCCGACACAGCCAGCCCTCAGTTTTCTTTTTTACACTCTAGGCTGACACTTGCTCCCCCTTCTCACTCGCCTCTTTTACTAGCATCCAAAAGACAATTGTCTTCACGTTATAAGCGCTTCCAAATTAAGAAATGATCTGTTCTTTCCTAGTCCCGTTGATTATTCCAGAGGAAAACCATACCAAAGAGAGGGTATGGAATGACAGCAAACAATTTCTGTTTGCTACAGTGCAGGAACCTGTTAGTTACAGGAAAAGGAATTAACCATCGCATCATTTAGAAGTTTTTACAATTAAAACTTTTATTCCTAGAGGAACTGCAAGACAATTAAATGAAATGCTAACAACAAATTAAATGCTTTATAGGTCAGTCATCCCATTAGGTCTCTTTAGGGAAGCTGTTCTCATATAAAGCATGCCATAACCTATTTGCATAATGATTGGATCTTAACTGTGCCTTCTGCTCTTTTATGGTGTGTTGTTTATCCTGGTGCATGGCTGATATAGGAGAGATAGAAAAGATGGGGAGGGGAGAAGAGCTGCTATTTATGAGGGGCAGAATTGGCAGAATTCAAGCATATTAAACTTAAACATGTTAAACCTGACAGTAAGACTTTAAAAACCAAAGATGAGCTTTGATATGCACTGTGTTAAGGCTTTCCCTCTGCAGGCAAAGAACAGCAAAAGGTTGTGCTTATGTGGGCCCCAGAATGTGCCATGGAGAAAAATGGCCATGGAAGGCCTGACTTGTCAGCCCTGCTCAGCGGCATAGACAGAGATCACTTCATCGATGTACAGCCTTCCATTTCCTCTTGACTTGTTCAAAACTAACAGAATTATGGCAGGGGGGAGGGTGGAGGGAGAGGAATGGTGTCACATCAGGAGAATTTGTCATGGCCAAACTAGTTAAGTAGTGATTGATTAGGAAACATATGCCACATTGATGCTGATAACATTACCTCTTTCCTCCTTTTTTTTCCTGGTGGTTTATTCTGTAATGTACAAAGAGTACATATCAGAGTATCTAGGTTTGGGTCTACTACCCCTCTATGGCAGCTCACACAGTTTTTAAATTAATCCCATTTACTAAAAAAAAAAAGCAGTGACAAAGTTTATAAGTGTCAGAGGCTGTTGATACTTGTATCCTTTCTTTTTTTACCAACAATTTCTAAAGTTTCTGGGATAAAAATGGTAATGAAAACAGAAAGCTGGTCCAAACATCTAAGTCTTGGGAAAGATGATTTGCACGTGACCCCCATGGGTTTATATTGAGGATTCCTTTTCCTTTTGTATCTCAGATTGGGGAATTAAGCTACTTTGATTCCAGGACACAGGAGGACCAGGACCAGAGAACTGCTACAGCCTTAAGCTAAACAAGCACCAGTTCCCCATGTGCTCAAGGGAGCATTGTGGGCACCAAGAATTTCATATTCCCAGCTCAGAAAAGACTGCTTGAGGAGGGTGGAAGAATGGTAATTGTAGAGAGATGAGAAAGGGTTCTGGAAAGAGTATCCATTTTCTAGGCATTCACTTTCTTTTTTTTTTATTAAAGCTTTTTATTTGGAAAACATATGTATGGGTAATTTTTCAACATTGACCCTTGCAAAGCTTTCTGTTACAAATTTCCCCCACCCCCTAATCCCCACCCTTCCTCTAGATGGCAGGAATTCTACTACATGTTAATTATTTAAAATACTTGACAAATCGAATATGTGTATACATATTTCCACACTTATCATTGTTGTGCAAGAACAATAGTATCTACAAGAAAGGAAAATCAGAGAAAGGAAACATAATGCAAGCAAACATCAATACAGAGCATGAAAATGTTATGTTGTGGTCCACATTTCACACCCCTCTCTCTGGGTGTATATGGCTTTCTTCAGTGAACAATTGGAAGTGGTTTGAAACATTTCATTATTGAAGAGAGCCATGTCCATCAGAATTGATCATCATATAGTCTTGTTGTTGCCGTGTATAATGATCTCCTGGTTCTGCTCATTTCCCTCAGCATCAGTTCATGCAAGTCTGTCCAGGCCTCTCTGAAATCATCCTGCTGGTTGTTTCTTATAGAACAATAATATTCCATAACATTCATATACCATAATTTATTCAGCCACTCTCCAGTTGATGGGCATCCATTCAGTTTCCAGTTTCTTGCCACTACAAAAGGGCTGCCACAAACATTCTTGCACATGTGGGTCCCTTTCCTTCCTTTAAGATCTCCCTGGGATATAAGCCCAATAGAAACACTGCTGGGTCAAAGGGTATAGGTATTTACTTTCCTCAGGCCATGGGAAATAACCTGCATCTCTAGAATTTTGAGCTTTTCTAATGGGCACTTATTTCTGCTAGCATTGTAAGTACTTGTTGAAGTAGGAGGTAGGGCCAGGGGGTAAGTATTAAGGTTTAAGCTGAGGCAGTTAGAAAGCTCATATAGGTTCAATTTTGTTATCTCTCTGCACGTGTATAGATAGATAGATATATGTATGATATAAACGCATAGCTACATACACACATACTTGAATGTTGAGAATGAAAAAACAAGCAAAGTATTCTAAAAAGAAATAGGCTGGAATCAACATAGTCAAGCTAGGCAGCCAAATCAGGTAGTGGATACACTGGTAGATTTGACATCTTAAAGAACTGAATGCAAATTTTACCTCAGATATTTACTAGCTGTGTGGTCCTAGGCAAGTCACTTAACCTCAGTCAGCTTCAGTTTTCTCATCTGTGAAATGAGGATAATCACAATATTCTCCTCTCAGGGTTCTTGTAATAATGAAAAGACATATAAAGTGCTTTGCAAATCATGTAAAACTGTTATTATTTATTATTATTATCATCATCAATTATCAATAGTGGTAGAAGTAGAAGGAGGGGAATTGGGGGGAGCTTTCTTCCCTTTTAGAGAATGCCAAATTAAAGACATACCACAGTAAATAGGTATCTTATCTCCGTGCATGTTTGCATGGGTCTAGGGACACAAGTTTCTTTTATATTACAATTAAAAGCAAATATACAGCAAATTTACATTTCTGGAAAAACCTTTTTATAAATTCAATTTTTACTGATATCTTCTATTTCTTACATCATCATGGAATCCCCAGTATCCTCCGCTCTTCCACTCCCAGACAACCATCCCTTCTCACAAATGGTATTTTCTTAAAGAAGAAAAAGAAAATGTAACTGACCAATACTGAAAAGTCTAAAAATGTGCTCCATGTGTAACATGTGTGTATTTCCCTCCTCCATCTTCTCATATCTCAGTATGCATTGGGTTGAATATTTATAGTTTTGTTATATCAACTCCGATTTTCTTGGTGTGTACTTCGTTGTTGTGTCTATTGTTTTCCTAGCTCTGCTTACTTCACTCATTGTCAGTTCATGTAAATCTTTCCATGTTTTTTCTGTATTCATCAAAAATAATTTCCTACAGCACTGTAATCTCCCATTATATTCATGCACCACAATTTTGTTTAGCCATTCCTCAGTTGATGGGCAACTACTTTGTGTGCAAGTTTTGCAAAAGGGCTGTCATACATATACTGGTGTTGATGACTACTTTCTTCTTATCAGTGGCTTCTTTGGAATACAAGTCCAGTCTTGTATTCAGTGGGTCTACTCTTTAATTTTTTTAATTAACTTTTATTTGCCTATTTCCAGTTTTCTTTTCAAAATGTTTGTACTATTTCACAATTCCATCAACAATGTATTAGTGCATATATCATTCCACAACCCCCGCAACATTAACTTTCAGTATTTTGGGGGTCATTTTTGCCAATTTGCTAAGTTTAAGGCAAAACCTCTGGATGGTTTTGATTTGTATTGCTCTTATAGTTAATCACTTGGAGCATTCTTTCATGTGCTTATGAACTGTTTATTTATATTTATATTGTTTATATGTCTTGAATACCAAACCATTATCAGGAAATTTGATATAAAAATTTTTATTTTCATTTAACCTCTTCCCTTCCTATCTTAGGGCATTAATTTCTAGCCAGACCTTTGCTATTTCTCCCTACTTTTGTTGCTCAAGACTTGAATGTTTCTATGATTATTAACCTTTCTACCTTTGTTTTTCTTAGTGTGTGTCTCTGTCTTTGTGGGGTAGGTACAGGGTAGAACTGATCAAGGGATTCCCTGGGAAGTATTTAAATATCTGTTGGCTCCTGGTTAAGAAGACACCTCATTATCTATTCTCTGAAACCACTACTGGCTTTTCAGTTACTCAGTGCTTGTTTTTTTTTAATGGTCTTTTAAATTGATGTAGTTGTTACAGTATATATTGTACTTTTGGTCTCACTACTTTCACTCTACATTAATTCATAGAGATTCTCCCATGTTTCTCTGAATTCTTCACATTCACCTTTTCTCCCTATGCAACAATATCCAGTTATACTCTTATGGTGTTGGCCAGTTCACCATTATCCAATTGATGCTTAGCCACGCGGCTTCCAAGTTTTTTCTGTGACATGAAAAGAAAACCAGTGTTTTCCTGGGGAAGAGTATGACACTAACAGGGGACAAAGCAGCAAAGTCCCCTTGAGGCATGTGGCCCTTGAAAAGAACATTAAAGGGAGAGCATTTCGGACTTGGGGCTAGCCCATGCAGAGTCTTGGGCTTAGAAGAGGTGCAAAGAATGCCACCTTCATCATAGAACAGCAGTTCAGCTGAGGGTAAATAAAGCCTGTGGGAGAATCATATATAATCAGCCTGCATAGGTAGGCTAGACTCGGATGGTAAAGGAATTCAAACATCAAAAAAGCAGATTCATACAGTTGATTAAAATTTATAATTCATTAGAAAGCATATTTTTAAAATATCCCAGGCCTGCTTATTGATGAATGTCCCTGATGACCTTTAACCAATCCAAATTCTAGCTCAGCTGCTTACTGCCTGCATGGCTTTGGGCAGGTCATTTCATCTCTCTGAGTTTCTTTCCTCCTCTGTCAAAGGAAGGAGTTAACTACAGTATGGCCTCTCACATATTTTCCAGCTCTTGTCCTGTCATCCTCTTATCCCATGCTCTTCATCTTTATCCATGGCCAGTAGAATTGCACACTTGTGGAATCTTTGTTAGAGAGCAATTTGGCATACTACAGAGGTATCCTTTGACCCAACAGTTTTCCTGCTGGGAATGTACCATGACTGTATTATCAAGAATCACAAGGCAAAAAAAGGGAAGGGGCAGCTAGGTGTCGCAGTGGATAGAACATCAGCCCTGAATTCAGGAGGACCTGAGTTCTAATGTGGTCTCAGACACTTAACACTTCCTAACTATGTGACCCTGGGCAAGTCACTTAACCCCAATTGCCTCAGGGGAAAAAAAGAATCACAAGAAGACAAAAGTGCCTATTCAAACATCTTTCATTTTATTTTCCTATGTAATTGGCAGAAAAATGGGGACAAAATCCTAAAAATCTCCCAATAGGGAAAGTGTCAAATTTTGGTCTATGAATGTGTTAGAATGCTATAATGCCTTTGAGTTCAGCAATATAGGTAATATATTTTTGTAACCTAGATAAAGGAAAATCTGTGAGAGAGAGAGAGAGAGGGTTAATGGACTGAAAACTCAATGTAAGTCAGGTGGCCCATGTTGCCGGCACAAGAAGAAATGCAATCTTGGCTACATTAAGAGATTCATAACTTCTTAGAACAAGGAGGTGATAGTCCTCACTGTTCCATCCTTATCTAGCCTCATGTGGAATATTGTGTTTCATTCTGGACACAGTGTTTTCAGAAAGACATTCATAAGATAAAGAATTCCAGATTAAGGCCAACAGGATTGTTCAGGGCCCACAAGTCATAAAAGGACTGGCTGGAGAAGTGAGCCATAGTTAGCCAGCCTGAACAAAAGAAAACTTATTGGGGATGTGATAGATATGTTTAAGCATTTTGAAGGGCTGTCGTGTGGTAGAAAGATCAGCCCTGTTGTGTTTGACCCCAGAGGGTGGAACCAGGAACAACAAATAGAACTTGCAGAGAGCCCAATTGAGGCTGGTTCCTGATGAGAGCTATACAAGGTGGAATGGGCAGCCATTTGAACTAGTGGGCTCTGCACAGGCAGGATAACTACTTCTTAACCAAGCAGAGGCTGGATGACTACTTGTTGGTTACATTATCATATTATTTCCTTTTCTTATATAGGTTGGACTAGATGAACAGGGCCATTTGTTTCTGTACCTCAATATAGCCAAAATGGAAATTCTTTTCTTCCCCCTGAAGTCCCACCCCTCCTCCAGACCTGCCTTTTTTGGGTTCAAGGTATCATAGTTATCCTGGTTATCAAGGTTTGTAACCTCAGCTCCCTTCCAGTTCTATAATTCTGTACATCTTGGCTTTTCTGTCTCTCCTTTATGTGGTATAGCCAATAAATTGCTAAGCCTTGTTGTTTCTATGGCTACAACATGCGTATTGTCTGTCGCTTTCTCTACATTCTCAGGGGCACTACATTAGTACAGATTTCCTCTCCTATCTGGCCTGATAGTCTCCCTAACTGGTTTCCTTGCTTCCAGTCTTTTCCTTTTCCAATCTAGCTTCCAAATGGTGACTAAAATAATAATCTGCATAAGACACATATTTAATTCAGTCATTCCTTTGCTCAAAACCTGCCAGTGGCTCCCTCTTGCCACTAAGACAAAATGCAGTCCTCTCAGTCTGGCAGTGAAGACCTTCTAAAATCTGACTCAACCTCATGTATAGATTTATTTTGTATACTCTTCTCCCATTTTCATATTCATGCTCTCTGGCAGTTCCAACCAAGCTGGACTACTAGCTGCTTCCTGAACTACCTCCTGCATATTTTGCCACAAATCCACGCCCTTAATGTATTCCTTGCTCATCTTTACCTCTCAGATTCATGACCTTCCTTCCAGGCTCAGCCTCCTCACTGATGTATTCCTAGATTTCTTCTAATTGGTAAAGCTTTCTCCATCCTCAAATGATCTAGAATTGACTTTTCTGTTTAGAGGCTGTATTCCTTACCCCTCCCCCACCCACCCAGTAGAATGTACAAATGCCAGTAATTATTAAACCTTTGGCTCTGGAATTAGGGTTGTTTGGTCACAGCATGAATGCAGGTCATAAAAGACTAGATACCTGCCTTTCTGTGATGAATCGGCCGGCAGGAGGCAGCCCTTTTTCCTTAGCTGAAATCGCTATCTGCCTAAAGATAGGAGACTGTTCTTATTTTAAAATGTTGTTGTTGTTTTTGCTGGGGGCAGGGGGGGGGGGGGGGAGTTCCAATTCTCTTCCTCCCTGCAGCTTCTCCCCCCTTCCATTGAGAAGGGAAGCTATATGATGATAAGGCAGTTCTTAACAGTTAGTGCAGAAATTGAGAATTATGATCAATGAGACTAGTTTGGATTAACTGCTGAGTGCAAACTTGCCTAATCCACTGTCTTGAGATCCAGATCGTGTTTCATATCTGTCCACCCCAGGTATCTTGCTTTCTACCCATCAGGAAATCAGAGCCTCTCCCTTCCCCCCACTTTTCCTTCTGAAAAGTTATCAAATCAGTATTACTATTAGTTCTGGAAAGGATGTGTTGACAGTTCTCTTGATGATTCTATTCACCATTCTTGTGACTTCCAGACCAAAATCCCCTCCCCTGTCTACTGCTCCATTATATCTGTTCTCTTCCCCATGAAAATGTTAGCTCCTAAATGGCAAGATCTATGTGTTTTGTATTTGGATCCCTGTGAACCTGGGACAGTATTCATAAAACAGTAAACACTTAATGGCTGTGTGTTTTGTTTTTTGGGGGGTTTTTTGGTTGGTTTTTTTTTCTCTTTCATTCAATGTTTGAAGAGCAGCTTTAAAGGCTTGCTTCTGGAAGAAATCATTCCTGGGATACACCAAAAGCAGTGCTCTGTTAATGTCTCTGGCATATACTCTGTGCTTCCATTTTACATTTTATTAGGAGTTGCTATATTAATAGTTTAATGCTAGTTTGTGAGATTAAATAGCCTATTTAATAAATGATGCAGTATATTTAAAGGGCTCTTAGTGGCCACACTGATTATCAGTCTGGGGGCAGACTGATGCAGTTTGGCTAGGCTAGGCTCCTTCCCAAAGAGGGAAGAGAGAGAACATATGGACCAAAAAACCTCAATTAAGTGATAAGTTAATTTAGTCCAATTCTTGAACACTAACACAATTCTACTAATTCCTGTGTGTATTCTGAGCTAGCCTACTCAGAATGAGTGTGCTCCACTACGCTGCTATTCTATTACAGTGTATTCTAGATTGATATATTTGTGCACCCCCACCCCCACCCCACCTTTGTACTCCAGACTGTAAAACTGCATAAGCCACAGCATCAGGGAAAGAAGCTGCTTGTGTCAGTCTGAAGTTAAAGCAGAGCTGACCAGCTTCTGGAAAGGCTCTTGTATGCACTGTTATGTGCTGGATCAGAAATCCCAGGTGGCTGTGTCTGTCACTTATTGCTCTCTGTCCTCACTGTATTATTTTTTTAAAAATAAACACACACACATAATGTGGTTTTTAAAATGAAAATAGATATATTTAAGTCTTTAAAACAGTTCCTAAAAGGTATACTTTCTCAGAAAACCAGATATACAATAATGCATTTTTTCTGCTGTTATGTGCATCAGAAGCAAAATACAAAAACTTTAACAAAAAATACTGTTTTTCAACAATCACAGTCAAATTTAAAGATTAAAAATAAAGAAGGTAACAGGAAAATAGCATAAATTAATGAATTCTTAACCATATGCAATGACTTAAACTTTGGCACTAGGAATCAAGATGTTTTGTCACTTCCCATTTAAACAGATCATAAAAATGTCAAAAGATGTAACCATCAGAATACAAGCAGCTTTGTTAACTACACAGTGAAACATTCTACACAGATCACTATTACATAGACTGGAACAGAACCTCTAAAATTACAGAAGGGACTGAAACATTACCCTTTTTATGTTTTTAACAGAACAAATACTTAACAAACATAAATTAGATTAAACATTGAATAAATTAAACTTTTTTTCTTGTAAAGAGAACAAACTAATAATATAACATTTATGTTCACTGAGATCAAAATATAACAAATAGTATCAGACTCTTAGGCAACTTTTTGTAAATACTCAGGGGGAGCAACCTCATAATCACTGGGAGTGAACAGAGCTGCTGCATGATTTGCCAAATATTTTAGGAAATCATGAAGGTGATTTAACAACAATGCCACGCTCTGCTCATCCAGTGCTGTATAGGACAGCATATCTCCAATTTTGACAAATAATCGAAGGAGATGGGATGCTCCATAAATTTGGGACACAGAAGCATCAGGATCCTCAGCTAAGATCTCAGCATACTGGGGCCTTTCAAAATCATACAACAGCTGAGGGCCCAGCATCACATTGAAATAAGCTTTGATTCCTGCTACCACTTCGGTGACTGCATACGATTTGGCCACATTTCCTTGGGATCTTTCATACTCCTCGTAGTCATCCAGAATGGAATCGATGTTCTTCTTGGCCGGCAGGTGAAATAGCTGCTTTTGTCCAACTACCAGCTCCCGATCCTCCACCAGCCACGGCTTCAGTTCATTGGGAATGTTCACTTTAATGTCGGTTTTTTTCACATATCGCCTTTCCACTTCATAGTATACTCGAGCTCTCCTCTTTGAATGCTGGGGCCGAGATGGTGTTGATGTTTCACTGGAACTGCTTCCTTCTCCGGTTTCAGCCATTTTCTTTTCCTTCTTTTTGACTGAAGACCCAGAAGGCCCTGCCACCGTGGAGGCTTCTTCTTTGTCGACGTTCTTCTCCTGCTGCCCCTCGGACTGCTGACTCTCCGACTCCGACTCGGAGGTTGCAGTCTTGGATTCTGAACTTGGGGTCTTGGGCTCCGAACTTGGGGTCTTGGGCTCCGAGGGTTTCTTTTCCTCAGAGGCCAAGCCCTCCCCCACCTTTTCATCTGCAGATAACTCCTCATTGCTGTTGAGAAGTTCTCTCTGTTTCTGCAGATTGGTCTCGGAATACTTGAGTATTCTGCTCTCAGGAACCCACTCATCATCCCAGCCAGCAGTAGGGCAGTAATCCTCCTTGTAATCAGTATCGCCATCTCCGACCGGACAGGGAGTGGCGCTGGCGCTGGCTTTGCCTTTGCCCTTGCCCTTGCCCTTGCCTTTGCCCTTGCCTTTGGGCTTAGGCTCCTCAGCCTCTGCCTCAGGGTCTTCACTGGGCTCACTGGTTTCCCTGGGCTCCCCAACATTACCGGCTTCCCCCGCCTTACTGGTTTCGCCAGCCTTAGGGGACTTAAGGGCCACCCCCGACTCTGAAGCCTCACAGCGGGGCTTCCGGCCTTTGTGGGACTTAAGGGCCTTACCGGGCTTTTCCGCCTCCTGGGCTTTTTCCGCCTCCGGGACCTTTTCCACCTCCTGGGCCTTGTCAGCCTCCTGGGCCTTGTCAGCCTCCTGGGCCTTTTCCGCCTCCCGGGCCTCCAGCTTAGCCAGCTTTTCAGAGAGCCGGGTGCGCACGGCGCCCTTCTCGTTGCCACCCGGGTAGTGAACGAGGTACTTGACCTTCCTGTACTTAACTGACACTTTCACACACTCGGCCTCGTAAAGCAGGGGCCCTCGGAAACACAACACCCGCTCCCCGACCTCAAACTGGGGCTTCCTGGGGCGCTTCTTGGGGTCTTTCTTTGGCGCCATCTCTCCCGTAGGGGCCCGGAGCCTCCGCCCACCTCGCCCGCCTCCGCTGCTGCTGGCACACACAGCCCAGGCGCTGCTGATGCCCCCCTTCCGGCCCTTCTCCCGGTGGTCCCGCCTCAGGCCCAGGTGACCGCCACCCTCCAAAGTCTGGGGCAATACAGAATTAATTAGGTGCCAAGTTGGACCAGATTTACCGGAAGCAGCTGCCCACAGGATCACGAAGCTCCACTTCAGCTGTAGCGCCCACCAGTCACTTCTCTCAACAACTGAAGCGTCCCATCCACTATCTGGCCCTCGAGATGGAATGTAGGGCCACCGGCACTCTCAGCTCCAACCAATGGCTGCTGCTCCTGCTAATGCACGTGCATCAGGCACGTGCATATCCTTCATTTCAAACCCAACCTGATGGCGCTGCGCATGCGCCGTCATTGCTCCCCTCCCCCCCTCACCCTGAGATTCAACTCCCACTACTGCCGTTGATGGTAGTTGCTCCAGGTAACAGCTCAACGCGCATGCGTTCCCATCCCCCTTTCTGCCCCCTGTATGGATGTTGATGGCTGTTGCTCCTGGTAACAGCCAGTGCAAAGAGCATGCGCTTTTCTTGCTCCTTCCCCTCCCCCAAGTTTCTGTTCTTTCTATGGCTCTTGATGGCTTTTGCTCCAGGTAACTGCCGGACATTACGCATGCGCTCTCATTGCCCCCTCCCCCCACCCCGAGATTCTGCTTCCCCCATAGATGTTGATGAGTGTTGCTCCAGGTAACAGCCAGGACCACGCGCATGCGCCTTCTCTTGGCCCCCTTTTTTTTTTAATTTTTCTACCACCACCCTTTCTTCCCCACCCCATTCAGCTCCCTCTATGGCTCTTCATGACTAGGTAAAGGCCAGAACGGGAATATTACGCATGCGCCCTGCTAGCTTTCCCGCCCCCTCCCCCCATTCATCTCCCCATATGGCTCTTCCGGGGTGTTGCTTCAGGTAAAGGCCAGGACTCTGCGCATGCGTTCTCTTTGCTTCCCCCCCCCCCCAGCTGTCCCTATGGCTCTTCATCGCCATTGCTGCCGGTAAAGGGAAAAGATTGCGCATGCGCCAAGATTACTGCGCTGCAGGTTCCCCACCCTTCTGCTCTCCCTCTGACCATAGATGTTCCCCACCCCCTCCACCCCCGTCCATCAACAGCCAGCGCATTGCGCATGCGCCTACATTATACATTTTCTCCCCCCCCCATGATTCACCTCCTGCTGATGTGTTCATCCCTCTATAAAGCACCTTTTCTATACTGCCCCTCCCCATCCCGTCTTTAAAATAATTTAATTCCCTTCCATGAAGTAGAGAGACATTGCTTAATCTCTTACTGTATGCTCAGTGGTGTTGGGTGGTTGATTTCGAGGTGCTGGGGGTGGAGCCAGAGACCCCCGAGAGGTCAGAGGGCTTAGCCTGCCTGCGCACTCGCGACGAGGGTTTTTGTCTTGGCCGGGCCGGGCCGGAGGAGGGGCTCTTATGGCGATGCACCTGTGTGGGTGCCCAAGGATGCCTCCCTCCGGGACGAATCCCCACCCCTGCTCACCTGCTGCCACCAATTGAGAAAGACCCCCCACCGAGGCGGCTCCCCAGCTGCGGGTGCCTGGAAGGCAGGAACTGGACCAGGGAAAATGGGGGGTGGGGTGGGGTACCTACACCAAGGATGGGGGACTAGCTGAGAAAAGACACAGGGCCCAGCATCTTCTGGGAACAGTGAGTTGTCCAGTTTTTCTCAATTATCTTAACGTCCCACTGCATTCACTTGGACTCCCCCCTTTACCTACCCTCCTGTGATTTCTCCCTGTTGTCTTAAAAAACAACAAACCCTCACATTAAAGGCTCTTAATAATCGGGGCTAAACCTATTTTTCAGCCATATTTCCCCTCTCCTTCCTCCTCCCCTTCTTCTCTTGCTTCCCATCTTCTTCCCCCTTCTCCTGCCCCTCCCTCCTCCCTCTCCTGCTTTCCCTCTTCCTTCCCCCTCCCTCTCCTGCTTTCCCTCTTCCTTCCCCCTTCCCCCTCCCTCTCCTGTTTTCCCTCTTCCTTCCCCCCTCCCTCCCCTGCTCCCCCCTTCCCTCTCCCTTCCTCCTCCTTTCCCTGCTTCACCTTTCCTTTTCCTTCTCCTGCGTTTCCTCTTCCTTCTCCTGTGTTTCCTCTTCCTTTTCCTGCTTTCCCTCTTCCTCCTCCTCCTCCCTCTACTCCTCCCTCTCCTGCTTTACCCTTCCCTCTCCTTGCCCCTCCCTCTCCTGCTTTCCCTCTTCCTTCCCCCCTCCTTCTCTTGCTTTCCCTCTCCCTTCCCCCTCCCTCTCTTACTCCCCTCTTCCCCCTCCCTCTCCTGCTTTCCCTCTTCCTTCCCCCTGCCTCTCTTGCTTTACCTTTCCTCTTCCTTCTCTTGCTTTTCCTCTTCTTTCCTGCTTTTCCTCTTCCTCCTCCCTCTCCTGCTTCACCCTTTCTCTTTCCCCCTCCCTCTCCTGCTTTTTCTCTCCCTCTCTCCCCTGCATTCCCTCTTCTTCCCCCTCCCTCTCCTGCTTCCCATCTTCCTCCTCCTCCTGCTCCCCTTCCTCCTTGCACTCCCTTTCCTGCTTTCCACCTCCCTCTCTTGCTCCACTCTTCCCTTTCACTCTCCTTTCCCCCTCCTGCTTTACTTCCCTCTTCTCCTGCTTTTCCTCTTCCTTTTCCTGCTGTGCCTCTTCTCCTCTTCTCCCTTTCCTGCTTCACCTTTCCTCTTCCTCCCTCTCCTGCTTCACCCTTCCCTCTCCTGCTTTCCCTCTTCCTTCTCTTCCCCCCCTTTCCTCTTCCTTCCTTCCTACCTTCCTGCCTGTCTAAAGGCATTTTTGCTGTCTCTCTGCCATTTCAGCTAGCTTGCAAGGGTGATACAGGCTACTGGCTTACTGCCCAGAGCCCAGCACCTCACAGGACCAAAGTGCCCTGTCTATATTTGTTAAATGAATGAATGAATGAACAGTTACAACGCAGTGAAGATATTAGTAAACTTTATCTAGGTGAGCCATATGTAGGAGTCCTGTGAGCCATCTCCCTTCTAACAGCCTGTGAAAACCATGGTCACACAGGTGGCAAGAAACAGCCAAGATGAGACCTAGTGTTCCCCCTTGGCTATTTAAGCCCTAGCAGCCAGGTCCCCAAGTTGGCATCAAACTTACCTCTGAAGCCTAATTAGAGGAGGTTGGGGTGGATGATTCTGTGTTTCAGAAATAAAGAAGAGGCCGAGACTGAGTATCTCCTACAACTTTCCACGTCAGGATGCGCTAGAGCACAGGCCCTGGTTGTATCCCTCCCGACTTGTTCCCGTTTTTTGGACCAGATAAGAGTGGGCCAGTGTAGGCAACTCCCTCTGTTGATGCCACCAAGCACCACCTCTCTCCAACTTTTACTGTTGGAGGATGTTAAAAGAGTTTAAGAGATTAATTCAAGGACATACAGTGCATTTGTGTAGCAAATGCAACTTGAATTCTGACTCTGTGGTTATTTTCTCATGCCCTCCCTGCTAACACTCTAAAAATCCTGACCTTCAGAATTATAAAGGGTGGCTTTAAAATGAATATTATAAAGACAGTAAATTTAAATAAATATGAATTCAACTGGTCATTTTTAATGCACTTGCTTTTATATGAAAGGACAATGCAGATAGGGTTTTGGGGCCTTACCGGGGATTTGGTGGTCCTCTGTCCTATTCATGTTGTAGCTGTGTCACATAGGCCAAGCCTGGTACCAGAAATTGGAAAAGTTAAGTAGCCTCAGTCAAAGGAATTACCTAGTCTCAGGCCAGGCAGTTGGGGCTCTGAAGGGAAGACTGGGGCTCTTGTCAGACAGGGATGGCTCTCAGAGCCATTTCCCTTCCTTATTGATTACCGTACCAAGTGAGATAGAAGAATGTTGCCCCATCAGAGAAGACTGGTTTCTTGTTACACTTTTGACTGGCCACAAGATATGTGTGGTCTTGGACAAGAGCCAACTCTACCTGGACCTCCCTAAGGGAGCCTCCTTAATGCTTCACTGGTTTTATACTGCCGGTCACATTCTTGGCACTCAGTGAAATAGAAGTCAGTGGACATGAAACTTTTCCTGTCTGCAAATGTAGCAGTCTTCTCCCAAAGAGCCATGGTGATTCCTTTTACTTGTGTTCTAATGGATGCAAACTCCTTGGCTTGTAGACCTTGAGTTGTAAAGGACCCTAAGTGTGAGCTGGGAGAGCCTCCATGTTTTATACAAGTGGCAACTGAGACGCAGAAAGGAAGTGACATGTCCAGAGTCTTCCAAGTGGGGTTGGTCACACTTGGACCCAAGTTCTCTGACTGGAAAATCCATCCTCTTTCCATGAACTTGCACAGCCTCCCTTCCGCCCAGCATGGTTTGGGTCCTGTTTGATGGGCAGTTCACCATCCCTTCCAACAGGTTCATGGGGATCCCTTTCCTGACAAAATGAAAAGTCATGGATGTAAATTCATTTATTTGAAATTTATAAATTATGTAATTACATAGTTGATTATCAATAGTAATAAATATTCCATATAAATATATTCTTTTTTGGATCAAAAGCTTTCCCTTCATGGGATTATACATGCAGAGCTAGAAGGCATGGTAGAAGCCATCTGGTCAGACCCCTTCATTTGACAGTGCCTAGGGAAGTTCAGTGATTTGGCCCACAGGTCACGCAGGGAGAAAGTGGCAGAGCTGAGAATAAAGCCCACTGATCTTTCTAAATGACTAATCAGAAGTCAATGAAGTGTACATTTAGCCAAAATCTACCTAGGCAGTAAGCATCTACAGATAAGTAGAAGGGTTTGTTCAGTTTCCAGTAAAAAACAAAATGACAAAGTATAGTGTTCAAAGAAATCCCATGGTGCTAAGTGACTGTAGCAATATGACTGACATTTCTAGGGCCCTTGCAAGTTGTCAGTGTGCTCAGCATCCATGATCTCTACTACTGTTCCCAGCAGTCATAAGAGGAAGTTACTGTAGGTGACACTTTGTACATTTTTCCAGACAAAGAAAGTGAAGGTCCCTGAAGGTACCTGACCTTCCCAGGGTCCCACAGCTGTAAGTGCCTAAGGGAGAATCTAAAACCACATGGTCCTGACCCCATATTCTTTGGTGTAGCCACTATAATGACACTGTATCTCTATAATATTTGATACAATTGAAATGTTTTATTTTAATGGTCATTGTCTTTCAGCCGTGTCTGAATTTTTGTGAGACTAGTCAGGTTTTCTTAGCAGAGATGATGGAACGGTTTGCCATTTCCATCTCTGACGCATTTTATGAATGAATGAGAAAACTGAGGCGAGCGGGGGTAAGTGACTTACCCAGGGTCACACAGCTGGCAAGTGTCTGAGGCCAGGTTTAAACTCAGGAGGAGGAGGAGTCTTCCTGCCTCACCTCTATCAACTGCAATACCACCTAGCCGTCCTGGTGTCCATGGGTCGGCCTGTGGTGGTCATGTATTAGAACGTGGTTCAATATATTGGAGTTTCTTAGCTCCTGTAAAAGTTAACTGTAAAAGTTAAAAAGCTGGCCTGAAAACATTGATACTAGTCCTCCCTCTGACACCCACTGACTGTGTGATACTGGGTAAGGCATGTAACCTCTTTGTTTTTAGGTGTTGACCTTCATTGATAAAGAGATTTGCTCTAGGTGGATGAAACCCGGCGCTTTGTAGTCCCTTCCCCTTTGATTAGGAAAAGATGATCTTGAACCCTTGAATAAGGGTTTCAGATGGGGCTCTGACCCTCATTGCTTTTGCCTTTCTTTGTATTCTTGATACTTATTACAGTGTCTGGCACACAGTAGGTACTTAATAAATGCTTAAAGATTCAACTTGATGACTTTGAGCTTTGTGGGTGATGCCAGAAAGTTCAGGGTCTTTTCCCCTCTCTCTTCTGCTAAACTAAAGAAAAAGTTTTTCTCCACTTGTTTTGCCTGTCTGGTTTCAGGGCTTTAAGTTATAGCCAGAAACCAGGAGTGATGATTCATTTTTCAAGTTTTAGAAAGCAGGGGCAGTTTGATTGAAATTATGGATGAGTGCTCCTTTGGACCTCCAGCCTCTATCCCCTGCAGCTGCAATCAATGAATGTGTCAGCTCCCCCAGCTCTGTGGAGGTTCAGGCACAGATGGTGTGTCTGAGAATGGAACCTCTCATACTAAGTATGCTCCCTGAGTCGGCACTCAGGGCCTGTAAGCTATGGCTGATAGCTAGAAGACTGAGAAACAAAAGAGAATTTCTTTGCCTGGACTGGTGTTCACTAAGGGCTGGCCCTGTGGAGGGAGAACTAAGGATGTATCTGGACAAGAAAATCCTATTTCTCAGTATCCAGGAGGAAAAATTTAAGCCTTGAATTCTCTGGGTTTTTTACTTAAAATTCTAGCAATGTTTTTTTGGCTTTTACCACCAACCATTTCCAGATACACCTTGCTACCTATCCTTGCCCCCTAGGGGCCCACTCTGGTGTCAGAGAAAGGAAAACCACTCGACTTTGCCATTCCATTTCACTACTCAGAGTTGAAGCTCCATTTAGTTTTCATAAGCTTCCCCCCTACCTGTCCATTACAGGAAATAGGGGGTTTTCTTTTTCTTTTTTTTTCTTTTCATTTCATTTTATGTTATTTCATTTTTTATTTTTAAAGGTTTTTATTGTTAAAACATATGCATGGATATTTTTTCAACATACCTTTGTGTTTCAGGTTTTCCCCTCCTTCCCCCCACCCCCAACCCCTAAATGGCAAGCAATCCATTATATGTTATTAATGTTAAAAGATATGTTAAATCCGGGGCAGGTAGGTGGTGTAGTGGATACACCACCAGCCCTGAAGTCAGGAGGACCTGAGTTCAAATCTGATCTCAGACACTTCCTAGCTGTGTGACCCTGGGCAAGTCACTTAACCCCAATTGCCTCAGCAATATATATATATATATATATATATATATATATATATATATATATATATACATATATATATATATGTATGTGTGTGTGTGTGTTAAATCCAATATGTGTAAACATATTAATACAATTTTCTTGCTGCACAAGAAAATCAGATAAAAAAAAGGAAGTAAATGAGTAAGAAAACAAAAAGCAAATGAACAACAACAAAAAGTGAGAATGTTATGTTGTGATCCACATTCAGTTCCTACAGTTCTCTCTCTGGGTACAGATAGCTCTCTTCATCACATGATCATTGGAACTGGCATCAGTCATCTCATTGTTGGAAAGAGCCACGTCCATCAGAATTGATTGTACACGGCAACATCAATGTTATATGACAGTGATCTCCTGGTTCTGGTCATTGCACTCAGCATCAGATCTTGTAAGTCTCTCTAGGCCTCTCTGAAATCATCCTCCTGATTGTTTCTTATAGAACAATAATATTCCATAACATTCATATACCATAACTTGTTCAGCCATTCTCCAACAGATGGGCATTCACTCAGTTTCTAGTTTCTTGCCACTACAGAAAGGGCTGCCACAAACATTTTTGCACATGTGGGTCCCTTTCCTTCCTTTAAGATCTCTTTGGTATACAGGCCCAGTAGAAATACTGCTGGGTCAAAGGGTATGCACAGTTTGATCACTTTTTGAGCATAGCTCCAAATTGCTCTCCAGAATGGCTGGATCCATTTACAGTTCCACCAAAAATGTATCAGTGTCCCAGTTTTCCCACATCTCCTCCAATATTCAGCATTATCTTTTCCTGTCATCTTAGCCAATTTGAGAGGTATGTAGTGGTATCTCAGAGTTGTCTTAATTTGCATTTCTCTGATTAATCGTGATTTAGAGTACCTTTTCATATGACTAGAAATAGTTTTAATTTCTTCATCTGAAAATTGTTCATATCCTTTGACCGTTTTTCAATTGGAGAATGGTTTGAATTCTTATAAATTTGAGTCAATTGTGTATTTTAGAAATGAGGCCTTTATCAGAACCCTTGAATGTAAAAATGTTTTCTCAATTTATTGCTTCCTTTCTGACATTGTCTGCATTAGTTTTGTTTGTACAAAAAATTTTTAACTTAATATACTCAAAATTATCTATTTGGTGTTCAGTTATGAGTTCCAGTTCTTCTATGATCACAAATTTCTTGCTTCTCCACAGATCTGAGAGGTAGACTATCCTTTGTTCTTCTAATTTGCTGAGAATATCACTATGTCTAAATCATGAACCCATTTTGACCTTTTCTTGGTATGTGTTGTTAGGTATAGATCAGTGCCTCGTTTCTGCCATACTGGTTTCCAATTTTCCCAGCAGTTTTTATCAAATGATGAGTTCTTATCCCAAAAGCTGGGGGTTTTGGATTTGTCAAACACTAGATTGCTGTAGTCATTGACTATTTTTTCCTGTGAACCTAACCTATTCCACTGACCGACTACTCTATTTCTTAAGCAATACCAAATAGTTTTTTTTTTAAATAAAGGTTTTTATTTACAGAACATATGAGTGATTTTTCTACATGGACCTTTGCAAAAAAAATTTTTGTTCCAAATTTTTCCCCTCCTTCCCCCCACCCCCACCCCTAGATGACAGGTAGTGCAATACATGTTAAATATGTTAAATTATATGACAAATCCAATATGTATATATATATATATATATATATATATATATATATATACAGTTATCTTACTGCACAAGAAAAATCAGATCTAGAAAGAGAAAAAAAACAACCTAAGAAGGGAAACAAAACGTAAGCAAATATTCACAGAAAGCATTAAAATGTTGTGAATACCAAATAGTTTTGATGACCGCTGCTTAGTAATATAGTTTTAGATCTGGCACAGCTAGGCCAGCTTCATTGGCATTTTTTTTCATTAATTCCCTTGAAATTCTTGTTTTTTTCTTCTTTCAGATGAACTCTATTATTATTTTTCTAGGTCTGTAAAATAATTTTATGGGAATTTTATTGGTTTGGGACTAAATAAGTAGATTGATTTAGGTAGTATTGTCATTTTTATCTTATTTGCTCAGTCTGCCCATGAGCACTTGATATTTGTCCAACTGATTAGATCTGACTTTATTTGTGTGGGAAGCGTTTTGTAGTTGTGTTCATATAGTTCCTGACTTTCCCTTGACAAATAGATTCTCAAATATTTTATACAGTTATTTTGAATGGAATTTCTCTTTGTACCTCTTGCAGCTGAACTTTATTGGTAATATATAAAATGCTGATGATTTATGTGGATTTATTTTGTATCCTGCAACTTTGCTAAAGTTGTGAATTTTTTCTAGTAATTTTTATTTGATTCTCTAGGATTTTCTAAGTATACCATCATATTATATGCAAAGAGTAGTTATTTGGTTTCCTCATTACCTACTCCAATTATTTTAATCTCTTTTTCCTCTCTTACTCCCAAAGCTAACATTAATAATACAATATTAAATAGTAATGGTGACAGTGGGCAACCTTGTTTCACTGCTGATCTTAGAGGGAATGGTTCTAGTTTGTCTCCATTACATATGATGCTTGCTGATGATTTTAAATAGTTGCTACTGATCATTTTAAGGAAAAGCCCATTTATTCCTATACTGTCTAGTGTTTTTAATAGGAAGGGGTGTTGGATTTTATCAAATGCTTTTTCTGCATCGATTGAGATAATCATATGGTTTTTGTTAGTTTGGTTATTAATATAATTAATTATGCTGATAGTTTTCCTAATATTGAACCAGCCCTGCATTCCTGGTATAAATCCTAGTTGGTCATAGTATATTATCCTGGGGATGATTTTCCGCAATCTCTCTGCTGATATTTTATTTAAGATATTGGCATCACATTGTTGGTGGAGCTGTGAACGGATACAGCCATTCTGGAGAACAATTTGGAGCTATGCTCAATAAGTTATCAAATTGTGCATACCCTTTGACCCAGCAGTGTTTCTATTGGGCCCATATCCCAAAGAGATCTTAGAGGAGGGAAAGGGACCCACATGTGCAAGAATGTTTGTGGCAGCCCTTTTTGTAGTGGCTAGAAACTGGAAAGTGAATAGATGCCCTTCAATTGGAGAATGGCTCAATAAAATATGGTATATGAATATTATGGAATATTATTGTTCTGTAAGAAATGACCAGCAAGATGATTTCAGAGAGGCCTGGAGAGACTTACATGAACTGATGCTGAGTGAAATGAGCAGAACCAGGAGATCATTATACACGGCAACAACAGTACTATATGACGATCAATTCTGATGGACATGGCTCTCTTCAACAAAGAAATGTTTCAAACCACCTCCAATTGTTCAGTGAAGAAAGCCATATACACCCAGAGAGAGGGATGTGAAATGTGGACCACAACATAACATTCTCATACTCCTTGATTGATGTTTGCTTACATTGTGTTTCCTTTATCTGATATATCATTTGTGTAGACAAGATTTTTCTTGCACAACAATGATAAGTTTGGAAATATGTATACATATATTCGATTTGCCAATATTTTAACGTAATTAACATGTAGTGGATATCCTGCCATCTAGGGGAGGGGTGGGGAATTGGGGGGAAAATTTGTAACAGAAAGCTATGTAAGGGTTATTGTTGAAGAATTACCCACACATATGTTATGCAAATAAAATAAAAAAATAATTATAAAAAAGATATTGGCATCAATATTCATTAGGGAAATTGATCTATAATTTTCTTTCTCTCTTTTCACCCTACTTGGTTTAGGTATCAGCACCATATCTGTGTTGTAAAAAGAATCTGATAGGACTCCTTCTTTTCCTGAAATAGGAGATTTTCACTCCTCTCCAGGAGCTGACTGGTCATTATAGGTGCACAATGCTTAGCTTCACTTGAACATCCCCTTTGTTCATCTTATTAGCTTTATTTTTTTTTCTTGTTTGTTCCCAGTCAGTTCACGTATGCCTTTGTCATTGTGAAAAACACATTGTGTTCATTTGTTAATGTAACAGGGACCCTTGCCAGGGAAGTTGCCACTCACCCTTCCCTTGGGGTTTTCCTGTACTCTTGAGGAGCTTGGTCTATGATCTGTGGAGATGGCTCCACCTTTTTTACTAGATGGTATTCCCCCAAGAAGGGAGTACAGACCATGTACCCCAGTTTCATTTAGCCAAATACAATTGGATTAGCTTTTATGCAGAAATGTTTTGTTCAGAAGAATCACGATTTAAGTTTAACAGCATGTAATATAGGGTGCCATCTCCATTTGTATTCGTCTATGTCATGTTGCTTCTGGGACTTGTAGCAAGGGCTTGGTTCTGCTGCAGAAGGGTTTAAATACAGGCGTGACCTTTCTTGTCTGGATCAAATCCACACCTCTGCTATACCTGCAGTGGAATCCTCTTCTCTCTGACCCCAGCACTTGCATACACACACACACACACACACACACACACACACACACAGAGTAGGGCAGCAGGTAAAGAGTATAGAATGATGTCACTGAGGAAAGGGGGCTGAAGATATATATTTCCCAAATGTACCTTTTGGGTTTCTACTTTCCTTATGGGCCCTGGAGATAGGGTAGAAAATGGGTATTTCTTTTCTTCTGGTTTATGGGCTTTTCTGTTACATTTTGTTTACATGATTGAGTTATATTCTTTACTGCTTTCTTTCTGGTGATTTATCTGGTCTGGAAATAGCATCTTCATTGGGTAGGAGTTTGGGAAGCCCCTCAGAGCTTCTTAAAGAGAAGTATAATCTGGGGTTCCTAGAAAGAAATGGTAGCCAGAGATCTTCTTCCAATAGCTCTGGATTTACCCATAATTACTTTTTTAAAAAAAACCTGTTATGCTTATCTTTATACCTCTAAGCAACTTTCATATAAGCACACATGTGCTGCCTCTCTTTCTCTCTCTATCCAGTAACTTCATATGACACTTTGGTATAGTTACATCAAAATCAAGATATGGAAGGTATGACCCAGCAGGAAAAGTCCATCTCAATGAGAAAGTTCAGTTAGATTTGGTTTGGTTTAGGTTGGTTTTTTGTTTTGTTTTTTTTTTTTTTGTCTGAAGAGGCTGACCTCTGGGGCATAATTCAGACCATAAGATTTATTACATCAAACTGAATCTCATTGTGGAAGCAGAGTAAACAACTTCATTAAGAATTTAGTCCAAAGGAGCTCCACCTTTCCCAAGGGGTCGCCTGCATGAACAAGGCAAAAGGAAGAGGCTGTTAGCTGCAAGTCACCTTAGAGATTTTGTGGTGGAGGCTTTTCACAGTTTGGTCCTGTCATAATTCCCTTTGAGGATTACTATACAGAGTTAAAGGTGAGTGATTTGGTAGGAATGACCTCCTCATGAAAAGGTTGGGAGCCCCAGGGATAGAAAGAGATTGGCCTGATATTTTCTTGACTCGAATCCAGAGAAAGACCAAGAGAAATTCTCCATCCACATAACTTCTAGTATCTTGATAATTTTGTTAATACTTGTTTCCAAAAATCTGGATGGACGAGGTTGTCCTCTGGTGTAAATGGCACCTGGGGAAGGAGTTATGTGGGATCTCTTTAAAGTTTTTGCTTGAGAAGGAGAAATTCTGAATTGCACAGTGTTAGAGACCTCTAAGATAGACATAATTTAATTTTTTTCTGGTAGAATAGAGTAAGAGCAGCTAGGTGGCTCAGTTCATAGACCTAAGGAAGACTGAGTTCCAAACTGGCCTCAGATATTGACTACCTGTGTGACCCTGGGCAAGTCACTTAATCTTGTTTGCCTCAATTTCCTCCCCTGTAAAATGAGTTAGAGAAGGAAATGGAAAATCAATTCAGTATCTTTGTCAAGAAAATTCCAGATGGAAACTGAAGGGATGCCCATCAATTGGAGAGTGGCTGAATAAATTATGGTATATGAATGTTATGGAATATTATTGCTCTGTAAGAAACGACCAGCAGGATGATTTCAGAGAGGCCTGGAGAGGCTTGAATGAACTGATGCTAGGTGAAACGAGCAGAATCAGGAGATCATCATACACAGCAACAACAGTATTACATGATGATCAATTCTGATGGACATGGCTCTCTGCAACAAAGAATTGTCTCAAACCAGTTCCAATTGTTCACTGAAGAAAACCATATACACCCAGAGAGAGGGAAATGAAATATGGACCACAATGTAACATTTTCATGATCTCTATTGACATTTGCTTGCATTGTGTTGCCTTTCTCTGATTCTTTTTTTTTTCTTGTAGATAGGATTTTTCTTGCATAACTTCTCAAGCATTTCAACATTATTAACATATAGTGGACTTCCTGCCATCTAGGGGAGGGGAGGGGACTGGGGGTAAAATTTATAATGGAAAGCTTTGTAAAGATCAATGTTGGGGAACTACCCATACATATGTTATACAAATAAAAAGCTTTAATAAAAAAAAGAAAAAGAAAATTCCAGATGGGGTCACCAAGAGTTGGAGATGGAAACCACTGAAATGACCAAACAACAAGAATAGAGTAATTGTTGTCATATGCACTGGCATATGTGACTGGCATTGTGAACATGGCCCAACCTGCTGTAGAGAAATGCTTGATCTCTCAAGCTACTGCCCTATCTTTAGGCTCTCTTGCTTAGCCTAGTTTTTAAAAGAATGATCACTATTCACCACCTACTTTATCACCTACTCATAACCCTGACTGAAAATTCCAGTGGAGTTTTTAGAGATCCCTTTTTTAACCTGATGGAGGCAAATTTGAGAATCAAGTAAACAGTGTTTTTTTAAGTGCTTCTTTTTTCTTTTTTTTTATTAAAGCTTTTTATTTGTATAACATATGTATGGATGGTTCCCCAGCATTGATGTTTACAAAGCTTTCCATTACATATTTTACCCCCAGTACCCTCCCCTTCCCTAGATGGCAGGAAGTCCACTACATGTTAATAATGTTGAAATACTTGACAAGTTATGCAAGAAAAATCCTATCTACAAGAAAAAAAATCAGAGAAAGGCAATACAATGCAAACAAATATCAATAGAGATCATGAAAATGTTACATTGTGGTCCATATTTCATATCCCTCTCTCTGGGTGTATGTGGTTTTCTTCAGTGAACAATTGGAACTGGTTTGAGACGATTCTTTGTTGCAGAAAGCCATGTCCATCAGAATCGATCATCATACAGTCTTGTTGTTGCCGTGTATAATGATCTCCTGGTTCTGCTCGTTTCACTCAGCATCAGTTCATGCAAGTCTCTCCAGGCCTCTTTGAAATCGTCCTGCTGGTCGTTTCTTACAGAACAATAATATTCCATAACATTCATATACCATAATTTATTCAGCCACTCTCCAATTGATGGACATCCCTTCAGGTTCCAGTTTCTAGCCACTACAAAAAGGGCTGCCACAAACATTCTTGCACATGTGGGTCCCTTTCCCTCCTCTAAGATCTCTTTGGGATATAGGCCCAGTAGAAACACTGCTGGGTCAAAGGGTATGCACAGTTTGATAACTTTTTGAGCATAGCTCCAAATTGCTCTCCAGAATGGCTGGATCCATTCACAGTTCCACCAACAATGTATTAGTGTCCCAGTTTTCCCACATCCCCTCCAACATTCATCGTTATCTTTTCCTGTCATTTTAGCCAATCTGACAGGTGTGTAGTGGTACCTCAGAGTTGTCTTAATTTGCATTTCTCTGATCAATAGTGATTTGGAGCAACTTTTTATATGACTAGAGATGGTTTTAATTTCATCATCTGAAAATTGTCTGTTCATATCCCTTGACGACTCATCTATTGAAGAGTGGTTTGAATTCTTATATATATGAGACAATTCTCTATATATTTTAGAAATGAGGCCTTTATCAGAACCATTAAATGTAAAGATGATTTCCCAATTTGATGCTTCCCTCCTAATCTTGTCTACATTATTTTTATTTGTACAGAAACTTTTTAACTTAATATAATCAAAATTATCCATCTGGTGTTCAATTAGGAGTTCCAGATCTTCTTTGGACATAAATTTATTCCATCTCCACAGGTCTGAGAGGTAAACAATACTACGTTCCTCTAATTTGCTTATAATATCACTCTTTATATCTAGATCATGAACCCATTTAGATCTTACCTTGGTATGTGGTGTTAGGTATGAGTCAAGCCCTAATTTCTTCCACACTAGTTTCCAATTTTCCCAGCAGTTTTTGCTGAATAGTAAATACTTATCCCAAAAGCTGGGGTCTTTGGGTTTATCAAACACTAAATTGCTAAAGTTATTACCTAGATTGTCCTGATAACCTATCCTGTGCCACTGATCGACTGCTCTGTTTCTTAGCCAATACCAAACAGTTTTGATGACCGCTGCTTTATAATATAGTTTTAGATCTGGTACAGCAAGGCCACCTTCATCTGCCTTTTTCTCATTAATCCCCTTGAGATCCTTGACCTTTTGTTCTTCCAAATGAACTTTGCTACTATTTTTTTTCTAGATCTGTAAAATAATTTCTTGGGAGTTTGTTTGGTATGGCACTAAATAAGTAAATTAGTTTGGGTAGTATTGTCATTTTTATTATACTCACTTGACCTACCCATGAGCACTTTTCCAGTTGATTAGGTCTGATTTTATTTTTGTGGAAAGTGTTTTGTAATTTAGTTCATATAGTTTCTGACTTTTCCTTGGCAGATAGATTCCCAAATATTTTATCCTATCATCTGCTATTTGGAATGGAATTTCTTTTTGTATCACTTGCTGCTGAATTTTGTTGGTAATATATAAAAATGCTGATGATTTATGTGGATTAATTTTGAATCCTGCCACTTTGCTAAAGTTGTGAATTGTTTCTAGTAGTTTTTTAGTTGAGTCTCTAGGGTTCTCTGAGTATACCATCATGTCATCTGCAATGCAAAGAGTGATAATTTGGTTTCTTCATTACCTTCTCTGATTCCTTTTATCTGTTTTCTTCTCTTATTGCTAAAGCTAACATTTCTAATACAATATTAAATAGTAATGGTGACAGTGGGCAGCCTTGTTTCACTCCTGATCTTATTGGGAATGGTTTTAATTTGTCTCCATTACATATGATGCTTGCTGATGGTTTTAAATAGATGCTACTGATCATTTTAAGGAAAAGCCCATTTATTCCTATACTTTCTAGTGTTTTTTAATAGGAAAGGGTGTTGGATTTAGTAGACCAGTTCTAACAGGTTTCCCCCTGGACTACAGACCTCCCAAAAATTCTCTTGGTTACCAGTGACTTTGGATTGTCAGGTTCAGTGACCTTTTCTTTTGAGCTTATCCACCAATGTAGCACCCAATGCTATTGACACCTTCTCCCATCCTTACAGTAAAGCACTCTCATGATTTTCTTTACATCTGACCATTCCTTTGGAGGGGAGGTCATCCTGCTTTCTTGCTTACAGTTGCCACCTAGGGTTGACTGTATGAAATTTCCAGATTCCATTTAACTGTAGAGGAGAGGAAATGCAAAGGGACAGTGTCTTTGGGGGCATGAACCCCTTTAGACTGATTCAAGTGAACAGGAGACTGTTACACAGTGGATTTCAAACTCAGGTCTTCCTGGTTCTGTGTCCCATTGTTATTGTTTGTCCTGTTTTCGAAGAGGACCAATGACATCATAAGGTGATATCTTGACTCCAGTATAAGACAGAATTGCCAAAAATTTATTGGATATTCAGGATAGTCAATATGATTCAATTGCTCAAAATTGTTCTTAAAGCAATATTGCTGTTCTGTATACAATGTTCTACTTATTCTGCTTATTTTGCTCTTCTGTTTCATACAGACATGCCCATGTTTTTCTAAGCTCTTTCTGCTCATTTCTTATAATATAGTAGCATTCTATCACAATCGTATACCACAACTTGTTCAACCGTTTCCCAACTGATGGGCATCCCCTCAATTTTCAATTCTTTGCGGCCACAAAGAGAACTGCTATAACTATTTTGGAATATATAGGTTCTTTTCCTTTTTCCTTGATCATCTTGGGAAACAGAACTACTGGTGGATATTGCTGGGTCAAAGAGCATAGACACTTTAAGAAATTTGTGGCCATAAATTCAGATTGCTCTCCAATGTGGTTTCAGTGATCATTTATATGATGGTGTGTCACTCCTTTACTTTAAAGTCTTTAATGTACATCTAACTTTATTCTCTCCCCTGAACTTCTTTTTAAAAATTTCCAGCTGCCTATTGTCTATCCCTACTTGGAAATCCTAATACCTCAAATATCACATGTTTACACTTGAATTTATCATCTTCTCATCTGTCCTATTCCCAACAGAACCTGGCAGTCCTCTAAACTTTACTGCTTCTAATGATACTACCACCATGCTCCTGGTCACCTTGAACTCTGCCATTTTCCACTCCTTAACTTTCATATCCAACAGTTTATTAAAGAGCAAACCAAATATTATAATATCTTATACTAATGCTTTGGCACTTTGTCATTAATACTTAATAATGTACAACTTATATTTATCAGAGGAGTTTTTCCAGGGATGGGAGGGGATTGTTTAGTAAAATGAAGCCAAACACTGCGTGATTATAACAATCAATCTTGAGCCAGACGAGAAGAGAAGAAAATGTATCTCTCCTTTCATTGGAAAGTGAGGGAAAATGGATATAAAATGTTACATACATTGTCAAAAGTGTTCATTATGTCAGTTGGTATTGGATAATTTTGGGAGGTTTTTATTATTAGGGGAAGTTCATTGTGGTAGTTGTAGGTGAAGGGAGGGAGGATCTCTCAAGAAATGACTATGATCTAACAGTGAAGCTTAAAAAAAAAGATTGTTGACATCAGAAAATGTGAATTCATTAATGGATCAATTCCACATATACCGCAGTCAAGCAGTCATCATGAATGTGGTCACGGTATGATCTCAGTAGGGTACATGAATTTTAAATGAGAAAACCATAGGGTGACTTTATATCTGAAATTCATGAAAAGCAATCCACCTTTTGAATGAATGAAATTGATCTTGGCTCAGAGTTTCTGGTTCAGATTTTCTAAAACAGGAAGCTTTGGAGGAGCCTTCTGACTTTGTATAAGAGAACATATGTTGCAAGTCCTATGCTGCAATCCAATGCTAATGTTGCCTACACAATATCATATCTCTCCAACTTGAATCAGAATAGGGGAGTAACTGTTTTGTAAAGTTGCCCATAAATAGTAATTAGAGAAACATTTGATAAGATTTCATTCCATAAGCTTTTATTTTTCTAACAGCTGGTTGGGAGCAAAAAGAGAGCCAGATGAGATCTAAGTCTGAATGAAGTCGAAAGCATTATGATGTTCTAAACAGAACATGGGACCCAAAGTCAGGAAAACTTGAATTTGAATCCCACCTAAGAAAAGTAGTAACTGTGTAATCTTGGACAAGTCACTGTATTTCATCTGTAAAATAGGGATAATAATAGCACTTAACTCCCAGGATTATCATGAGGTCCAAATGAGAGAATGTCTTTAAAGCAATATCCAAAGGCCATATGAAAACTGCCTAAAATGAAGATTTTTTTTTAAAGTGGCAGTTTTGTAGCAACTAGAAATGAATAATTATGGAAATAAAACAGATGCCCATCAATGGGGAACAGCTACAAGAATCTGTTACACGATTATAAAGGAATATTACAATGTCATAAAATATAGAGAAACACGGAAAGACCTATATGAACCAGTGCTAAGTAGAATAACTGGAAATGAGAAAACTCTTCTATATCTACATATGTCTGTACCTACACCTATATATGTCTATCTGTATGTGTGTATATGTATATATGTATACCTACATATATATGTGTATATATATATGCACACCAATATTTATATTTCTTTACATCTATATCTATACCTACATGTGTATATATCTGTATATGTATAAACCTGTTATATGTATAAATCTGTATATATGTATGTTTATATGTACATATCTATATATATGTCTTGATGTATATCTCTGTTTATCTGTTCTAACAGTGTAAATAATGAGAAAACAAACAAACCGTATAGCAAAAATTGAAACCAAAAGCTGTGAAATTATAATAATGAAGCTTGTCCCTAGAGAAGTGATATTATAATGTACCTTACTCTTTTCTTTGCAGAAGTAGGGAACTATAGCTCATATGCTGTTAATTTTACTAAGCTAATTTTTTCTTTCTTTTTTATTTTTGCTTATAAGGGATGTCTCTCTAGGTGGAAGGGGGGGGGAGAAGAATATGTTGAGAAATGAAGGTGCCAAAGAAAATCTATCACTACTTTTTAAAAAGTAAAAAAGGAGAAATTATCTGTAACAAATGATCCGTGACATGAAACCATCTCTATTCTATGAGGCATTTCCAAAGAATTCTACCTTTTCTATATAATATTTATCTGAGAGTCCTTTCTGCTGTAGCTTTAAAGCTAAGGATCATGACTGGATTTGTCATTTCTATTATAGAAACTCCCAGGTGAGGAAACTGCCTGCCGTAGTGCAAATGGACACCCCTGCAGTTTTTAATCTTAGACAGTTTACGAGAGTGTTGAGAGACTGACTAACTGACTTACTTGTGGGTCACAGAGACAGCTGTTTTAGAAGCAGAATTTGAACTCAGACCTTTCTGGCTTTGAAACCAGCTCCTGGTTTGGAAACTCAGTCAGACTCTACTTTTGCCTCATACCTTACATTCATTTGTTACAGGTTGTATTACTACTGCATCTATGGTGTGTCTTACATCTACAGACTCTCCATGTGTACAACTACAATGCTTAATTCAGCCCATCAATTCTTCTTGTCTGGATAAATGTCATTGCCTTTCAGTTTCCCTCATTCTTGATCCTCTGCCCTTCCAGGCCCTGGCAACCCCCCCCCCAGCTCCACACAGTGCTATTTCTCACCAACTTGTAGAGAAGGAGGAAACTGCCAAATCAATATTTGTTTAGTTCTGCTCTTCTGCTCAAGAAGCTCCTATGGGTCCCTGTTTCCTTTAGGACAAAATACAAACTTCTCTTAGGACTTTACAGCCCAGCTACCTTTCCAATATTACTATGGCCAATTCTCTCCTTCAGCACTCTCCAATCCAGCCCCAAAGGCCTGCTTACTCTTATTATTGCCTGGCTTCCATGCATGTAGTGCCCTCACACCTCATTTTACCTTCCCTTCTCAGCTAAGCTCAAAAGTCACATCATGTAAGATGATCTGGGATCTAATCCTACCTCTGACACTACTACCTGTGTGACCCTGGGCAAGTGACTTAATGCAAAGTATATATAAACTGTGAGTCATGACCCTATTTGGGGTCTCTTTACTCAATGTGAAGATCACAAAATTATGATTTATTATCAGTAAATTTTTATATACCTATGTACCCGGGGTCATGTAAAACTTTCTTGTGCATAAAGGGGTCACAAGTAGAAGAAGTTTAAGATGCCCTGACTTTACCTGTCTCTGCCTGAGGCAGAAGTTTTTAAAGTTGCTGCTTCTCTGTGTTGGTAAAGGTGAGTTTTCCTCACATAGTTTCCTATTACCAATGAATCCATAAATCCAGATCACAACTTTAAAATCAAATAAACAACACTTCTATTATTAGTGGTGATCCTGGAAAGATAAGAGAAATGCTGAATAACCTATAATGTAGTGGCTAATTTTAGAATTTGGGGGATTCAAACTCCTTTAATGAAATGAGCAGAAAAGCTTTGCAAAACTTTTTGACTCTAGACTTAAATTTTTTTTTAAATCAATGTCTTTTTGGTGCCTCTTGATCTTATCTCATAATCATTTCTATATATACTACCAAGTCCCCACCATTCAGTATTCCTTGCTTTGTAGCAAAGAAAAACTTTAAATCAGTTGGTACAGTGACTGCAGCTGATGTCATATACCATATTCTGCGCTACTAAACCCCCTCCCCATCTCTTTGGGGAAAGGAAGAAAGGGCACATTCTTGTCTGTTCTCTGGAGCCATTCCAGTTACACACTGCTTGACTGTGTTTTGGTAATCTTTTCATTAGCATCATTCCAATAGAGTCATCATTTCTAATATTTGAAGGTTCTTCTTATTCCACTCCTCATTATTTTGTACAGACGTCTCCATGCTTCTCTGCATCCTACATATATTTTTTCTCTTGTAGCTCACCTTATGCTTTGACTATTCAAAGAAATTTGTTTCCACTAGCTTTTATAAGATAAGAAACCTAATCCAAACCAAGGGTAAATCAGAAAGTACTGAGTTTCCTCACTCCTCCTGTCTACAAAACAATGCTTATTTTAGTGAAGGTTCAATCCCTCTTTTTAAGTAGTACCTTTGTATCCTTTCTAGTTAGCTTCATAAACAACAATTTCTTGGGCAAATAAAGGAGCTGTGAGTGGAATAAGTTTAAGAAGCCCTCCTCTACGTCAGTGGGTCATTCTCCAGAGGAAAAAGAAGAATGACTTTCAGTAGACCGCAAGTCAATTGTGAGTGAGATGAAAGTTTTCAGAGCAAGGTAGTCAGGTTGGAGAGGGGCCTTGAGTCTAGTCACACAAATATCGATTGAAGGAACTGGAGATATTTAACCTAGAAAAGACGCAGGGAGTGGCCTGGGAAAGGATAGCATGAAGGATTGTCACAGCAGCTCTGCAATACAGATCCTACAGCATCATTATCCTTCTTTTATAAAGTGAGTTGAACTAACTGGCCCCTAAGTCTTTTCTAGTTCACATTCTATGATCCTACAATCTCCACTTTGCAGCTAAGGAAACTGAGTATCCCAGAGGGTAAATGATTTGCCTCCACACCATACTTTCTTCTGAAGATATATAGTTGCTTGCACAGAAGACTGGCACAGAAGCAGACTTTCCCCATTACACTAGTCAGTATTGCTTCTCCCAAGGTAGAACTGGTTATTGTAGAAGTTCATATAGTAGAAAAGATTTTAAAACAAAAGAAAAAATCTCTCTGAGAGAGGAGAATCCTTTATTAGTGGGAAACTTTTTTCAGCAGTGTTTATTTGGAGCTGTACGGCCATAAGCAGATTGTCACTGGGTGAGAAGGGCAGGGGAGCAGCAGGAATGTGAGTTAAAAACCCTTTTCAGGAGATACTCTAGTAGAGTAGAAAGCACTAGCAGTGTGAAAAGAACCAACGGTGACAAATAGCATTGACATTCTAATTCTGAGCAGACAAATGGAGAACAGAAACAAATGCTGAATGCCCTCCCAAGCAATTGGATACTTGCTCTGCCACTTACTACCTGCATGACCTTGGACAGATCATTTAATTCTCTGGCCTAATGTTTCCTCATCTGTAAAATGAGCAGCTTGGACCAGATCTTTTTGAAGACTCCTTCTGGCTCTAAATTGAGTGATATGATTTTTTGTAGAGAACAAAGGCCACCAAATAGATATCAGTTATTACTCTTGCTTACATCTACAGAAAGCAGAATTAATAGGGAAGATAATGCCTTGAAGTGAGACAAAAATAGAGAAACAGAATTGCAAAATGAATGGAGTGCTGGACTTGGGGGTCAGATCTGTGTTCAAATCCTGCCTCTGATATTAACTAACTATGTAACATTGGACAAGTTACTCATTCTGAGCCTCAGCCAACTCTAAACACTCTAAATTATAATAGACATGTTGTGATCTGTTCCAGTGTAGATAGTTCCTGTACTGAGCCCTTCCGAACAATCAAATTCCTAGATCCTTCATGAATAGACAAAATATGGCGTAGTCTCAGAAGGCCAAAAAATAGGAAGAAATAACTGTCTTGAGGGCAGTGGTAGTAATGTTATTCCTTTTATCCTTTCTCTGATCATAAGATTTCATCATCTCTTAATGTCTCCTCCAAAGACTGTAGATAAATAAGTGAATAGACTCTGCCCTGTGTTTGTGTGACACCATAGCCTTCCTCAATGAGCTCACCACCAAAACACAGTCTTTGCTTCTGTGGCCACTTCATTTAATTTCCAGTACACTTGTTTCCAAAGTCTAACTCTTGGTCAAGTTGTGAGGTTGGTATCCAGCTTTCCCTTTTGACCATCTTTCTTATCCTAGCCTTACTTCACCCAACTCAGAGTCGTTATATGGAGAAAAGTTAATCTGAAAGGACATTAATAATTCAGGATGAATTCATTTGATGTATTATAGGTCCCAGGGATATTTGCACTTTAAAAATGTTACATAGAAATCTGCAGAGAAGCATCTCCTGCAAAAGAATTTCAGATGCTCATTCCTAGTTAAAAAGTTATTGGGGAAATTTGAAGCCTTCTTGGTTCCCATGTGGGTAATAGTTATCTCCAACCCTATGAAACAGTCCTGTTACTCCTCTACCCTGAAGCCTAGAATACCTCCTTTCATAGCTATCAAATTTCCCTCCCTCTTTTCCAGCATGTAGGATTTTTCTGAAAGTCCCCCTTTTCACTTTATTTCCTGGTACAGAGATGATTATTCTCCAGATATTTTGTTCCCTAAATGTGGAAGTTCTAGGAGTCAGGCTTTTCCCTCTTGAGTCACAAGTGTTTACGTCTGTTATGCTTTGATTTAATTTGCGTTTCTTGACTTTTGGTCCAGGGACCTGTTATTTTCTGTGGCTTCTAATTTTATCATTCTTGTCTGTCCTTTGCTCCTAGAGAGAAAGGTCCTAGGAATAGAAGACATAAATGGAGCCAGTGGTACAAACCTAAATGTTAAACAACCAGCTTTCTGGAAGGAAAATGTGCCCATGGCATACTTTTAATTCTAAAATGCATTTTAACTATTTCTCCATCACTTTCTTAAGACTTAATAATCAACAACAACAACAACAACAACAAATCAGGCCTTGATTTATAACCTTTACTAATTTCTGAGGTATAAAGCTTACAGTGGAAAACTGAACAATTAGCTCTCCTGAGCCTGAATGACCTGCCTCCATCACACTATTGAATGGCAATAACCCAGAATGAAATGGGCTGCCTCAGAGGCAGTGGAATTGCCATTCTTGGAGGGCTTCAGTCAAAAACTGGATAATTATTTGTTGCAGGAGTTTTATGGAGATTCTTTTTCAGACATGCCTGGATGAAATCAAAGTCTCCTAACCTTTTGTGTCATGGTCTCCTTTGGCACTCTGATGAAATCTATGGGATGCATCTCAGAATCATGTTTTTTTTTAAAAATAGATTATAAAGAAAACCAATTATACTGAAACACAGTTATCAGAATATATTTTTAAAAAAACAAGTTCATAACATACTCATCTGAAATCAGAGCTCCATGGATGTTGGGTTAAGAACTCCTGTACTATATGGCCTCAGAGGTCCTTTCCTACTCTGAAGTTCTATGACATTTTCTGAGGAGGAGGAGACAAGACTAACACACCCAAAGGAATTAGAGAGCATTGTTAGGGATGTGTGCAGTGGGATCTCCGAGAAAAGAAGGATCACTGTCTCATCCAGTTGACTTCATGGAGGCAAACTAAGTAATAGGCCTTGGAAGAAATTTAGAATGTATTTGGAGTGGTGAGGAAGAGCACCCTGGACAGCTCCTAGCGCCCTGACTGGCAAAGATAGGTATTTGAGCTATAAGATACCATTCAGGTAAGGCATACTGGTGAAACTGATCTCAGGTAGCTACTCAGGAATATGTGACTGCTTTTTTTTTGAAAATGGTAAACTACATTTATAATTTTATGAGTAATGCTCTGTGTCTTGTTACCCAAGTTAACTAAGTTAATAATAACAGTAGCAACTCTCATTTATGTGGACTTTAAGGTTTGAAGAATGCTTTTACATGCATTATCTCACTTGATCCCAGTAAAGCAAAATGCCACTTAAAATCATTATAAATTGAAGGATATCCTCTGGATGCCTAGCAAGAGTGGGATGATTACCTCCACTTCTCATCTCTAGCACATAAAGGAAGATTATTTAGGGGAAGGCAGACTTGGTTTTTTTTTAAATATTCAATTGAATGGCATGAGTTTCAAGAGTAATAAGGGCCATCATTCACTAATAATGAATTAAGAGCATAATGAAAGTGACTTCATTTGAAACAGTCTGGCAAGTAGACAGAAAGAGTCCTCCTTCATCAATCAGCCATCCACACTGCCATAAATCCTTCAGCATACCTTTGGAGCTAGGGGGAGAGCTGGATGAAAAAGCAAGCATATAGCAGAGACATTCTCCTCCTCTCAATTCTAAAAGAGGCCTAAACCTCCCTCTTCCTGGCTAGGTTGAAAGACTATGTTTCTCTCCTTGTCCCATGTTATAATAGACCCTGAGTCCTTAATTTTGCTACACAAAAATTAGGGGAGAAAGGGATTATAGTAATGGAAGTGAGGAGGTATCTTGGGAGAAGCAAACTTTTTGGTTTGCACCTGAAATGTGATCTTGGGAAAAGAATGAGTTAATTTTATGCCACTTGCAAACAAATAAAAAACCCTCTTTTTCTCTACTCAGCCTAATGTTAAATGCTTATAAATTACTCACTTTGCATACACATACTTTACTGTCTCCTGTTTACCTCATTACTCTGTAGAGCAGAATGAGAAAATGACTGTTAACGGTGAGGCATAAAATCAAATTCTCTTCAATTCCATTTTATTTAAACTGTCACTCTAAATTGGAATCATGTGAAGTAGGCAGAGAGGTCAGAATTTTAATCGTATTGGGTAATATTTTGGACAAGAAATTTACATTTGCAACTAAGGGATCTAAGGAGCCCCAAACTTTGGTTCAAACACTGTCTTATCACTTGTAAGGGTTTCAGTGAGGCCTCCATGTCCCACTGGAAGCAGCGGAGCCTCTGAACTGAATTAGCCTTTTGTCTTTGGGACCCCCACCCTCCATATCAGTGCTCTTTCTCCAGACAGATACCACAGATTCTTAGACTCTCTCCTAACCTCTCTTGCCACTGAAAAAAAAAAGTTATGCTTATCAAGCACCTGCTATGTGTCAGACACTGTGCTTGGTTCTAGGGAAATGAGTACATTGAATGAAACAATCCAAACTTGCAGGGAGCCCACATTTTAGTGGGGGAGACAACTAGGACATCAAAAGTAAGGGTAAAGAGAATGCATTATAAATAAATGTGAAACAGTAAATACAGAGAGTGTTGAAAGGGAGGGGCCTCAGCGGTGATAAATTGTTCGGCCCAGAATTCCCTCCCTCTCCCAGGAGTTCTTGTTTTGTGACAAGAGGCATTCAGTGAGAGCAGTACTTAAAGACTTCAAGAGGGTCAGTGCTCTATAATGAAATTTCAGGCATTATTTGGAACATCTTTGGGTCTGTCAAGTGACTCCAGGTAGATATATTTTTGCTTCATTTATTGCCGTCACTGAAGCTGGATATCTAATAAATGAGAAGCACAGGGATGGTTTTAGTGTTTGGTTCCTTGTTCTCATATCAAGGAAACCTGAAACTGATTAGTTATGATGGACAGCTGTGGAGAATGTAACACCTGGGAAGGAAGGAGGAGGAGGTTGAGAGTGAAGGAGGAAGTTAGGAAGGGAGGCAGGAAAGAAAAAAGGATGGAAGGAAGGACAGTCAGGCAACTACAAAGATTTCATAAAAATGTGGGAAGACTATGTGAAGTGGTAGAGAATAAAGAAGAACCAAAAGAAAAGCATACACATTTGCAACCAAAATGTATCTAGATATAGTGTGGAGAAGCAAGAAACTCGGGCTGAAGACAGGACAGATGACAATGATATGAAATTGTAAGTAACTACAATGATACAGCCTTTCTTTCTATCAACAACTGGTAAAGTACAAATGCTATAAGTAAGTAACCTATCCATCACCATTAATACATTGGATGATTTTATCTAATTGTTGTTGGAGAATATGCTTTTGAAGGAGGGCAGGGAGGGCAATTTTGTTTAAAGGGCTGCTGGGAAGAGTCTGTTGTGGCAAAAGAAATTATATCCCTATTAATACATTCTTAAAATATGTTGTACTTATAAGGACGCTATTTGATACTTAAGAAAAATCTATTTTTTTCCTTTTAATTGTATGGTCATTTAAAAATACGTGTATCAACCCTAACCAAAAGAAATGGTCATATAAATTCACCAGTTTGAGCTCTGGATTTTGTTTCATAGGGAAATTTTTTGTCTGTGTGAAGCTCACAATCTAGTGATGTTGTTTTGTAAGGGTTGTTCATAGTTTTCCCATCAAAAACAGCCAATGCACATATTTTCCTAGTCAACTCAGTATCTTCTTCATGAAACAAGGCAAGAGGAGGAATTGGTAAGGGAATGGGGTGGGAGCGTAAGGATGGCAATGAGAAATGATAGCTTGCTCGAGCAGGATTTGTCTGGAAGAATGGTCATTGTCTTCATGTATTTGAAAGGCAGTTGTGTGATCTTGGCTCCAAGGAGGAGAACAAGGAACACAGGGGGGGTAGCTATAAAAAGGAATCTCAGGAGTGAATCTCCTAAGGAAAAAAAAGTCTTTAATTTATTCAGACATCTTGGTCGGATCCTATTTGCTAAGTGTTTGGGTTTAGGAGTTTGGGTGATACGCCTTTTAGTAGAAATAAAAAATTCTATTTTAATCTTTATCTTCTGAACCGATAAAGCAGGCCATCTTCTCCTGAGGGGAAACAGTGAGTTCCCTGTCACTAGTGGTCTTCAAGTGGAGAATGGAAAACTCTTTGGTAGATATTATCGAGGAGGGTAAATATGTAGGTAAAGGTTGGCTCAGATGACCTCTTAAGATTCTATGATTCTGTGCTCTTGCTCAAACAGGGTGATTAGGATCCTTATCCTGAGAATAGTATTTCCCAATCACATTATGTTGTGACAAGAAACAAGTCCATTTCCAGCATATCTTCAGTATTTCAAGGATTTTGAATTCCATTGCTATGGGTGCTTTATTCATCAATGCAGGTCACTACCCCTTGGTAACAGGTGTGAGAAATGATTATTTCTCTCTTTTATTAATAACTAATTATTGGATCAGACCCAAGGCTTTTCTGCTTCCTCATCCAGAAAGGAGCCATTATGGTGAATCTCTCTGAAAGACTTTCAAGATTCTGAGATCTAACCAAAAACAGTAAAAGGCATTCCCAGTTTGGGCTGATGGGTTCATTCCTGCTCATTTTGTTTGCTCAGACAAGTGTGGGAAAATGTGGATCCTCCCTTTCGTCAGAGCAGTGATATGTAAATTTTTAAGTCTCTTTGACTAAGACTTGGGGATCTAAGTCATGTACCTTTATACCAGTTCATTATAGTATTTTTTCTCTCATTAATTGTTAACCAATAAGAGCTGATTGCTATCCTCAGAAATAACTGCTCCTCCAAGGCCATATAAACTGTGAGCCCACTTCCATGAGGGTTCTTTGTTCTAAGAGAAAAATGGCCAAATGACTATCCTTTTATTAATAAATGTGCTGACAATATTAATAAAATGATTAAATTTCTCAGAAATTGTCTTTTTAAATATCACACAGGAAATGACCTTCAAGAGTAACTTTGGAGAAAACAAAATTAGAGAAGCTAGGGCCCAGTTCACCTGACAAGAAAACATCAGACAAAAAGTATTGCATAGGGCTAAGGAGAAAAGATAATCCTTGAAACTCATGTTGGTAAAGTCCTTTATATTCTTCAAATTCATTTCTCAGTATCTAATATGACCATAAAAATGTTCTAAATCACTATTGATCAGAGAAATGCAAATTAAGAGAATTCTGAGGTACCATTACACATCTTTCATTTTGGCCAAGATGACAGGAAAAGAAAAGGATGAATGTTGGAGGGGATGTTGGAAAACTGGGACGATAATGCATTGTTGGGGGAGTTGTAAAATGATCCATCCATTCTGGAGAGCAATTGGGAACTGTGCTCTAAGGGTGCAGACCCTTTGATTCAGCAGTGTCTCAACTGGATCTGTAATCCTAAAGAGATCATAAAAAAGGAAAAGAACGCACATGTGCAAAAATGTTTGTAAGCCCTTTTTGTAGTGGTACAGAACTGGAAACTGATTGGATGTCCATCAGTAGGAGAATGGCTGAATAAGTTATGGTATATGAATGTTATGGAATATTATTGTTCTCTAAGAAATGATCAGCAGAGTGATTTCAGAAAAGCCTGGAGAGACTTATATGAACTGTGATGCTAAGGGAATTGAGAAGAACAAGAGAACATTATAAACAGTAACAGCAAGATTATGCGATCATTTACTCTGATGGCTCTTTTCAATAGTGAGGTGATTCAAGGTAATTCCAATAGACTTGTGATGGAAAGTGCCATCTGCATCCAGAGCAAGACCTAGGGATACTGCATGTAGATCAAAGCATAGTATTTTCACATTTTTGTGGTGGTTTTTTGTTTGCTTGTTTTTTCCCCTTTCTTCTGTTTTTTTTCCCTTTTGAGCCAATGTTTTTGGCTCAGAATGACAACTATGGAAATATATTTAGAAGAATTGAACGTGTTTAACCTATATTGGATTGCTTGCTGTTTTGGGGAGCAAAGGGAGAAAAATTTAGAACACAAGATGTTTTTCAAAGGTGAATATTGAAAATGAGTCTTTGCATGCATTTGGAAAAATAAATACTATTAACAATGTCTTTTATAATTCAAAAAGTAGAACTGAGGGCTTCATCCTCTTGGGGGATAGAATTATAGAAGCATCTACCATTAACATGATTTTTCTATGTATTATTTTTTCAAAGATGCATTGGGAGAAAGTATCTGGTGTTATCTATGACTCCAAACTTGAAAACCTGAAAGCTCCTACATTGGCTCATTACACTCATTATTTGTCTTTATTTCCTGGCCTTTTTCAATGGTTATCATTCACTATCTACTACTGAACTCCTGTTATTCTCTGCTTCATTAACTGCTAATGAGATGAGATACAATACAACACATTTTTTCTTGCTCTTCCTACACTTGTATTTATAAGGGAGTTGTGTAAGAAAAAATTGTCTATAGTTTATTAAGATCTTTTGATCTGATCCCATTTGTTTAGGGTTTGGGTGATATGTTTTCTTGTAAAAAGAAAAATCTAGTTTTATCTTTAAAAAATAGTGGGAGTTGCCTTTTAAAGCAACATCTTCTGAGAACATCACTGATATCACCACCTTCCATACTTCTTAAATTTTTCACACTGTGTGACTAAAGGGAAAAAAATCACTCTGGCTCTCAGTTTACTTTTCTTTAAAGTGGAGATAATAATAACACCTCCCCACCCCAAGGTTGTTGTGATATTACAATGAGATAATATAAAGTGCTTTGCAAAACTAAATATGCTATGAGAATGTCAGCTCTTATTGTGATTACCTTCTTCTACCTTGCTCAACTAGACAGATGTGAGTTGGATGCACTGGAGCTTTCAGTATGGTGAAAACACACTCCACTGGTATGGATAATAATTTAGCTTTGACTTAGGTGTTAAATCTTTGGGGTTGCCTGGGCCACTAAAGAGGTGGTTAATGCTGGATTGCATCAGAGGTAGGATTGGAACTGATGTCTATCTACCAATTGAGCCCTCCATCCACTGCCATCTTGGCATATGATTTGACAATTACAGATAAATTGCTTATTTTACTAAAACTCCAACATAACCCTAATATGTCCGGGTAGTTTATAGTGTTTAACATCCCTCTCATATCTCACTTGATTCCATTCCTCATCTCACACTGGGGTTGCTCTGTCATTGTTTCTTTGCAACATTCACTTCATCTTCCTAGATCAGGGACAAGTCAATACGCTTTTTTTTTGACCAGGCCAAATTTTTTTTATGTATTTTGTTTTGATATCTCCTTTTCCCCAAATAGGTCCCTTTCCTCTCCAGAGTCATTGCACATAATAAAGAATTTCTACATTAACCAATATAGCAACAAAGTCTAACAGTAAATGTAATGTCACAAACCAGCAGTTCACAACCTCTGTAAAGAAGGGAGATAGACGTAAGAAGTGGTTGGTAAATATTTTTAATGATGAAAAATTAGGTGAGTTCTAGCCTCTACATTTTCCCAATGTAGTAACCCCATGAACATGAAAAAATTAATTTGGCACTGTGTTTCTGATAAACCAGAGCCTTTGTTGTTGCCACTTTCTTTTTCTAAATTTTGTGTCCCTCATAATAGATTCTAGAATTATACAAAGAATCAGAGGCAGGCTCACTCACCTAATGTAATATAACAAGCTGAAAAGTAAGGGAAGTGAAGGATATCTGGTTGCAGGGCATGGTGGAGAAATCCAGAGGAGTGCTGCTGGTGGGAAAGGAAAAGAATATGAGACTAGGCCCCTCCTTAATTTGAGATTCTCAGAAGGTCTTTCCATTTTCCACCCCATGATCAAAGGGAGGAAGGGCCCCACGGGCCTCAGAAGATCCTACTAATGAAGTGTGAGGAGGGTAAAGTGATCCTTCAGGCTGAAGAGGTTCCAGGACCTTGGTAGAGAAATCCAAAGGAGGGCAGCCAGGTGGGAAATGAAAACAAATGTGTTACCTATGGAACAGACATTCCAGAAAGGCTAGTAGACGATTGAATTAGGGTCTGTCTCAATGAGTGCATAATTTAAAGAGAAGCTGCAAGTTGGAAGCCAGGGTAACTCTTTGCATGAGACCTCTTGTTTCTCTGTCTCCCTCAGCAGATTCTCCCCTGATTTATTTTCCTACTCCCTCTGCCTAGCACTAGCTCACTCCAAACGACCAGGTCTTTTTAGCCTCTTTCCATGATATACTCCCAGGACTTTACATTGAACCAAATCAGTTTGCTCATGATTTTGCTTTTTCTTTTAATGGCTTATGTGTAAAGCCCAAACTCTATCATTGACATTCACGACAAGAAGAGTTAAAAATGCCTCAATTGTACTTCAACTCACATGTCTTTTATCCAGTTTGCTTTTGAAGAAAGGCTTGTAGCCTTGATTAGGTCTGGGAGGATGGTGTGCAGCTCTAGGGCTCACCTGGCATGCAAATGGAGCATTTCCTAACTGTCAGGACACCTGGGAATTATGCTTATCAAACAGCCTGCAGATTTTTTTCTGAAGGAATTTTCCATTTCTTAGACCTGATTCGAGATTGAAAGGATTAGTCATTCTAAATATACAAAATGTCCCAAAAGTCTTAGTGCAGTTTTCAGCGTTAATTGCTTTTAATAAGCTGTATGAATGTATTATTTCCCCTGGTAGAATATACAGGCTACTTGAGAAAATAGCATTTGTTTTGTCCTTTCTTCTTGTAACCATAGCACACCGCCTGGTACACTGTGGGTGCTTAATAAATGTTTGCTTGCTTGATCGAAATACACAAAGAAACAACAAATGTTCCATTCTGTATTTATTCCTGGTACAACTGTATACTGAGTTCCCTTACCTTATTTATTAGGAATATGTGATATTACCCTTGTATAATCCAGCTTTGTATTTTGTTGGCAAAGCCAGACTGATGAACCTCTAATTATATAACCTCTTCATTCTCTCATTCATTTATTCATTCCACTGTGGCCTGTGCTAGACTTGTCTCCATGGCTCTTTGTCTTCCATGTCATAGAAACTTCTTCCCCCTTGAATCTCACTCTGTCCCTGAACTGCTTCTTATATTGAAGAGGTCTTGAGGTCTTGAGGCCTCTCTCTCTGATTGGCTGGTTTCTCCCAGAACCTCCATTTTAACAATGAGGTCAAGGCCAACCAAGTTTTTTGTTCCTCTCAGTATCACCAGAAAACTTTGGCTAATGATATGGGCTGCTGTTTCATCTAGAAGCTTGGGGTCCTTCTCCAGGCTCCCCTCATTTTCACAGGATGAGTTCATCTCCTCCACCACCTCTCCTTGCTTTTCAGCTCCCTTCAATGAGTTTTCTTGTTCCATTCTTGCCCCCAAGCTCTTGGAGGGCAGGAACTACTTTTCTGCTTTTATTTTTGTGTTCTCGGTATTTAATAAAGTGCCTGACTCATAGTGAGCACATATATAAATATTTGTTGACAGACTGATTATTTGTTCAGCAAATATTTATTGTGTATACATCATTGTGCTAGGCACTGGGCAGGATACAGAATTTCAATAAGATAAGGTCCTTGCCATCATAGATATGACAGTTCACTAGGGGCATCTGGTTGGATATAGATATAAGAAGGGAACCGTCATGGATGACTCCAGAATTGCAAACAGGCAAACATGAAGGACAGTGGTCCTTTGGACCAAAGTCAAAATGTTAGGGAAAAATTGGCAAAACGAAAATATAGATAAGCGATTATGTACCAGAGAGAGAGGTACACAATCAGATACTCTTTGAAGAGCTCTCAGAAGTTTGAAGCTATGCCCAAAGGGCTATCAAACTGAGCATATTTTTGATCCAGCAATCTCACTACTGGGTCTGTATCTCAGATCATAAAAGAAGGAAAAGGACCCACGTGTGCAAAAATATTTGTGGCAGCCCTTTTTGAATGTTTATAGTATTTTGTTTTTCCAAATACATGCAGTTTTCATCACTCACCTTGCAAAACCTAGTTTCAAATTTTCCCCCTTTCCTCCCCTCCCCCTTCTCCAAGATGACAAGCAATCTAAAATAGGTTAAACATGTTTAATTTTTAAAAACATGTTTCTGTATTTGTCATGCTGTGCAAGAAAAATCAGATAAAAGAGGAAAAATAAGAAAAGCAAACAAGCAAGAAAAAAATAATTATAAAAAAGTTAAAAATACTAAGCTTTGAGCCACATTCTGTCTCTATAGTTCTTTCTCTGGATGCAGGTGGCATTTCCATTATAAGTCTGCTGGAATTTCCTTTAGTCACTTTATGGTTGAAAAGAGCCAAGTCCATCACACTTGGTCAAAAGATTGTTGTTACTGTGTACAATGTTCTCTTGATTTTGCCTGCTTCACTCAGCACCAGATCATTGCCTTTCCAGACTTTTCTGAAATCAAACTGCTCATCATTTAGAGAACAATAATATTCCATTACATTCATACACAATAATTTATTCATTCATTCCCCAATTGATGGACATTTACTCAATTTCCAGTTTCTTGCCACTATAAAAAGGACCGTTAATGGATCGGTAGTATTTTCACCTTTTGTTTGGTTTTTCTTTGTCACGGTTTTTTCCCTTTTGGTTTGATTTTTCTTGCACAACATGACAAATATGGAAATATGTTTAAAAGAATTCACATATTGAATCTATGTCAGATTATTTGTTTACTTGGGGAGGAGGAACACACAAGTGAGGAAGGCTGAAAATTTTGAAGCTCAAAGTCTTAAAATGATTGTTGATAACTATATATATATTTGGAAAAATAAAATGCTGTTGAAAATTTAAAAAGAGAGAGAGCCAGCAGAAAGATCATTATCAACTTAGTGGATGAAGAAAGGCTTTGTGTAGGAGATACTATTTAGAGATGACTTCAGCAGGTGGACTGGAAAGGATGTTTCATGCATGAGAGGACAGAACATGGCTGGAAGGTAATGAATAAATAATCTGCTTTGTAGTGTATTAGGAATAATAGGATTAGGTCTGGAATGGTAGGGGGGGGGCACCAGATTGCAAAGGGCCTTCAGGGTTAGGAATAGAATTTGAATTTTACCTAGGAGAAAATAGGGAATATAGAGAATTGAGCAATCATTTGCTCAATGATTTTTGAGCAAAGTGACATCACAAATATTTATGCCTGTTTCATTATGTTAATGAATCTGTGATCTCATTGGTATAGGTACTTCCTTTATTCTTTTAAATCCCAAGTCAACCACATTATTTAATCACTTATGGTTTCTTTTTATATTTGTGTTTTATTTTGGGGGGTATCTGTGATTACTAATGTAAAGTACTTCTTACAGTGGTGCAAATTACCACCTAGAAGGGTACCTCCTCATTTTGTGTAATCTATGTCCACATCCTCTAGTACATCTTCCATGAGAGAGGGGAGGAAGGGGATCCCACATTGAAGAGAAAATGTTCTTCTGTTCTTCTGTTCTTTTTTTTTTGTTCTTGTTTTTTGTTTCTGTTCTTTTTTTTTTACTTTCTTTCTTGATATAAGATGGAACTGATGTTATATCTGTTCCATGTTATATCTGATGGAACTGGAATGCTATTCTTTAGTCAGGTATCTTTCCATGTGACCAACCCCTTTTCTTTTCTGACCATATCTCCCTCTAATATTGTTATGTTTATACCACATTTTGTTGTTATTTATTCGTTTGTAGTTGTATCTAATTCTTTGTGACTCTTTTTGGGTGTTTTCTTGGCAAAGATGCTGGAGTGGTTTGCCATTTCCTTCTCCAGTTCATTTTATAGGTGAGAAAGCTGAGGAAGAGTTTAGTGATTTGCCCAAAGGCACACAGCTGATGTGTGTTTGAGATTGGATTTGAACTCAGATCTTCTTAACTTCAGGCCTGACACTCCATGTACTTCACCATTTTTCTCTCTCTCCTTTTTCCCCCCTCCCCCTCCTCCTCTCTCCTCCTCTCTCCTCTCTTCCTCTCCCTCTCCATACATATATATATATATATATATCCTCATAAATCAAAATCTTTGGAAGATTTATGTAGACTCGATCATGACATTAGGTGGCCTACAATTAAATTGGTTCAGAAACCATGGCATTCGATGCCCTGCAGCTACAAAGCATTAACAGAAGGCTTTTGATGTTACAAAGATGAGCTACTGTTTCAGAGAGAAGCCAGGTGTCATTACAGCAACAGGTAAATTCACCAGTACAAATCTCCTCGCTCTCCTCTTCCTATTCAGATCTGGATTCCACTCCTTGACCATCAGTGGTGGCCATGTAAGATATGTCTGACTAAAGAGGAGAATTAGGAAAATATACTTTCCCTAAATTTTAGCAAAGCTTTTGATAGTCATTGTAGAGGAGAAAGAGATGTGGGTGAAATGATAATCCATTTAGGTATAAATTTAAAACTTTTTAAGTGGTTTTATTCAATGTGATCATAGAGGTTTAATGTCAACTAGTCAGAATGTGGGCCATTTAACATTTTTATCAGTGTTTTGTCTTAAATTCTCAGATGGCACCTAGCTGAGGATAGCTGACACCCTGAATGACATTTCGAATCCATAGAGATCTTGACAGACTAGAGCACTAGTGTGAATCTAACAAAATGACATTTACTGTAAAATTGTACACTCAGATTCAAAAAGCTCCATTCAGAAGCATAGGATGAAGAAGCATGGCGACACAGCAGTTTATCTGAAAAATAATCATCTCTGTGAGTTTTAGTGGACTACCAGCTGGCTATGGCTCAGCAATGTAATATAGTAGCCCAAAAAGTGAATGCCATTTTTGGACTTTATTAAGAGAGAAATAGCTTCCAAAAATGATCTTCTTGTTTTTCTCTTTTCTCATCAGAGCTCACGTAGAAAACTGTGTTCAGATGTAGCTTCTACAATTTAAGAACTTTGATCATTTTGAGAGAATCCAGAGGAGGGCCACCGAGATGACAAAGGGACTTGGGTCCATGCCATACATGGATCAGTTGAAAGAACTGGGAATATTTAGCCTAGAGAAGAGAAAACTTCAGAGATATGATAGACATCTTACATTATGTGAAAGTTTACTCAAATGTGATCTCTGGCTCCACAGAACGGGAATCCAAAACAATGGGTGAGTGAAGGAGCAATTGAAGAACAGTGAGGTTTCATTAAGGTTTTACAGTGTGCCAACCATTGTACCGAGCCTTGGAGAGACGTTTTTTTTTAACTGACACAGTCCTATCTCAGAAAGAGTTCACTCTTTTGAGAGGAAGAGGTGACAATACATAAAAGAAAGAATAACTGTGAAGTGGATGGAAAAGTCCAGAATTTCCAATGGCAACACCCAAGTTGTTCCCAAGGTGCATCACTAGGTCAAATGACTGTACCTGGGGCCTATATCTCACTGGGAGAAATAGCTAGTGACTCCAATTCCCTTCAAGCAGTCTGAACATTGAAACATTCTACAAGTGTTCTGCTTGGCCTGGAGCTAAGGGAAGGAGTGAAAGAAAGATCAAAAAGGAAAATCATTCTTAGTGATGCTGGATATTTCCATTACCATACCTTTGTGGATGGATGGAAACAAGGAAAGTGTAGGATGGACTAATTTAAGAGGTGGCAGGTTCAGGCAGCTAGGTGGCACAGTGATAGAGCACTAGCCCTGGAGGCAGGAAGAGTTGGGCTCAAACCATTGATACTTAATAGTTGGGCAACTATGAGCAAGTCATTTAACCCCAATTGACAATGAGAGACAGAGCCAGAGATCTCCAGGATATATATAGTCCCTACTCTCATGGACTTTATAATTTTATAGTAGGGGCTATAACTACAGCTACCTAATTAAGCACTTGCTTGAGCTGGCAATACAGATGTGAAAGAGAAAGTTAGATCTTCCCTTCAAGGAGCTTAGGAGCTAAGGGGGAAATACTAAGCAATATGAAGTTGAAAAGGTGTAGAGGAATGATGGCGGAATCTCAAGTTCCAAGGTTAGTCCTATGGGAGAGTCAGCGTTTGGTGACCTGACCTTCCTCCTCCAGTTAGCTGGAAGAGCTTTCAACAGAAGCAGCTTGATATTGTTGAGAGTGTGCTACACTTGTAATTAGGAAACTTGGGCTCATAGCCCACTTCGGGTCCATAATGTGTGTCCATGATCTGGACAAATCATATCATCTCTCTGAACATCAGTTCTGCCATCTGTAAAGTGGAAGTAATAATAGCATCTGCACTGAAGACTCAGGTGAGGTAACACATGTCCACTACTTTGCAAACCTGAAAGGTTTATATCAGTTCTAGCTATTTGCTTCAGTTACAATTTCCTAGCAAGAAGGTTTTTCTTGCTTATTGTTGTTTTAGTCTAGAAACAATGAAGCCATGATGTTTGCATTAGCAAAGAATGACTCCTGAGGTTCAGAGAATTTTGTCTTTGCTGTTCCTTGCACATGGTGAATTGCTTCATAAAATTGGGTAAAATGAAATGGAATTCTGAAACATTTCTTCAGTCTATCCCTGCTTCTCCTTCGTTTGTGGTGATCTTTATATAATCAGAAATACAACTGGAGAATATATGCAGATCTTTAGAGACCAAGTTAATGAAATGTGCTGATTCATCTTTTGCATGTGGTACTGAGTGATTTGTTTGCTATTTTAACAAAGTGCTGCAGTTTATTTCGATGTTTAATATATAGACAAGTGAAGATGACAAAGCTGAAACTAATGGACTTTGAAAAATAATGCATTTCTGACTATAGTATATTATTAGGCCAAAAATATGGTGATGGTGTTTCTCCCTAGTTCTGAACAAAATCCATTATATATACAAGTAGCAAAAAAAAGGATAAGAAATGCTTGGAGTCAAACAATACAGTACCATATGTGAGCTTGGGAGAAACTTGAGATGGCCTCTATGAAGTTTCCAACTAGAGAAACATCCCACTTAGCCCCGGGTGTGGTAGCTCTGGTGTAAATGAACTCTTCTAGGACATGTGAATGCTTCTATTTCAGGAAGAAGGATTCCATGAGTGCCAAGGGTCCTTTTATGCTTCTAGATTCTGGGCTATCTTGCTGGCTAAGGTTCATAAGTTTTCCCACAGGGCTGCAAGACAAATCTGGTAGGTTTTCCAGAGTTGATCCATGGAGGTACCCCCATTTTGGCTATATCTGGGAAACGTTTTGGAGGTTTTGTCTCTCAAGGCTCCAAGATGATCAAAAAGTGTTTAAGTGCCAGGCTAACAGCAGGAGATATGAAGGAATGGAAAAAGACGACCCTTATTCTCAAGAAACACACTCTAGTGGGAGAGGCAACTTATAAAACAAAATGTAAACCATCTCAATATAGTGCAAATTGGAAATAATCAGCCAAGGAAAGGCACAGAAGGTGCTACTGTACTTTAGGGGACACTAGACATTTACGGAGCAATAAACACAAGATGCCAACCTTAAGAAAATAGAATACACATTTTGTGAAAGAAATGCTTTAAAAAAAAAAGCTAACAAGGGGATCTAATCCAAATCTAAAATACTGTTACCATCCCTTTAAGCACTGGTTAACTTTTGCCAATAATGCTGATTTGCCTGTTCTTAATCTTATATTATTTTATAGTTGCTATTTTTTCCTTTAAAAAAAATCAAAATAGGGGCAGCTAGTTGGTGCAGTAGATAGAGCACCAGCCCTGAAGTCAGGAGGACCTGAGTTCAAATCTAGTCACAGACATTTAACATCCCCTAGCTGTGTGACCTGGGCAAGTCACTTAACCCTAATTGCCTCAGAAAAAAAAAGAAAAAGAAAAAAAATCAAAATAAATTTTATTGATACTTCTGTTTTAACATTTGCTACATTTCCCAATGCATGTCTCTTCCCACATCCCTTTCCAGAGAGTTTATAATAAATAAATTTTTAAAAGAGTCCTGTAAAACTTACCCACAGTATTCAAGAAGTCACATATTAAGTGCATTGTTAGACATCCATAGTCTCTTGCCTTTATAAATTAGAAAAGAGACGTATCTTTTCAAGTCTGTTCTTTGGAGCCAAGCATGATCATTAAAATTTCATAGTTTGTTTCAATTTTTTGTTGTTGCTGCTGTTCTTTCCATTTAACTTGTTGTAGTAAATGGATATACTGGTTTCTTGGCTCCTTAATTTTGTTTTACATAAGTTCCTATAAGTTTTCCCATGCTTCTCTGTATTTATTATATTCTTAGTTTCTTTTTAAATTAAAGCTTTTTATTTTCAAAACATATACATAGATAATTTTTCAACATTAACCCTTGCAAAACCTTGTGTTCCATAGCCTTAGTTTCTTAACACAGTACCATTCCATTGCAGTCATGTACAACTTTAACTGTTCCCAACAGTTTAAAAAAAAAAAAAGCAGCAACGTGAGACAGTGGATAACGCTTTGGATTTCAAATCAGGACAACTTGAGTTCAAATCTAGCCTTGAATACAAGCTGTATGAGCCTGAGCATTTCACTCAATCTCTTTCCTCAGTTCCTCAACTATAAAATGGGGATAATGATGGCATCTGCCTTAAAGGGTTGTGCTGTAGATCAAGTGAGATAATATTTGTAAAATAATTAGGACAGTACCTGGTATCTAGCAGGTACTATATAAATGTGTATTCACTTTTGCATCGTGCAGAAAAGGATGCCAGTTAGTGGTGAGTGGACATTAATTTGGAAAAATAATATTTACTAACTCTATAGGATGCTTCTTACTTTTAAATGAAAGATACTGTGAATGAATCCTGAATGGAATACCTAGAATAGGTACCTCATTGGATAAACTCGGGATATGGAAAGGAGATTTTCTTTAATAAGGATTGTTGTAAAGGACTGCATGTGGATAAACAACATCAACAGTACAGTGAAAACAGGAGAATTGTGACTGGGTGACAGTTATTTAAAAAAATCTGTGAGTTTTAGTTAGCTGCAAGCTTGACACAAATCATTGGTTATTTTAGCTCATTCCTTCAAGGAATCTCACCAACATCTTACTCTCACTGTGCAGATAGATGGTAATCTCCCCATACCTTCTCACGTTGTGCCTTTTTTGCCTGTCTTTCCCGAAACCCTTGATAGAAGAAGGATCCATCGTGCTGGAAGCCTTCCTCAAAACCTTTGGCATTTCTGAATGACCTGGCCTGTTGGGCTCCTTGACTTTGCAGGTAGAATGAAAAGAGTCACTTGGAGTTCATCCAGACATCTAATAGGGAAAAGGAGGATGTTTTGTTTACTTAAAGAAGGCCTTTCAGAGCAGGAAACACTGTTCAACTGTGATTTATCTGAGCATAGCTTTCCTGTGTCCATGAGTGTTGGTTATGCTCATCGTCTGCTTGGTCTGATTGTTTTGGACTTGGGTATTAAGAGATCGTATCAGTGCCCTGGGCCATAGTCACTTAGGCCAGTTAAGTCCTCAGGCAAAGAAGAATGAGCATGACCTGTGTCGGGGTGGGGCCTTCCTGTGCTGTTCTTACCATGCTAATCCCATACTAAGGCCTTGATTTGTTCACAACTCAAGAAGTCTATGTTAGACTGAATTGAACTTGTGGTATTATGAACTCTGTTTCATCTAATGTGCTTTTATCTGGGAGACCTCCTTTGTAAGGATTTTTCACTCCTTTTAAAAACTGTTCTTTTATTCTATCTGGAAGACACATTTCTTTCCATTTTGAAGTAGTGATGAAGGGAAGCTGGGCTTAGATCTAATTATTCATTCAGCTGTCCCACTATAAGTTCTGAAAAGTGCTTTGCAAACCATGAAGTGAAATGATATCTAAATGTCATTGTCACTGAGAGATGTGTTCAAGAAGAATGTGTTCAAATGGGGGAGCACTTTTGTTCTCCTTTTGGAACCAGGAGTAACAATAGGTCACATTTTTTTAACATCTTAAGATTTGCTGAGAACTTTCCACATATTGTATCATTTGAGCCTCTCAACAACCATGTGAAATAAATGCTGTTGTTATCTTGATTCTATACATGGGCAACCTGAGGTCCACAGAGGTTAAATTAATAACTTGCTTATGATAATACAAATAATGAATGTACAAGGTGAGATTCCAGCTTACGGGTATCCTGACCATTCTCCACTAAACCACAATTCCTCTGTAACAAAAAGAACATTTGGAGAAAATCTATTCTTTTGGCTAAGATTATCTCACAACATAATCATTCTTTAAAGCTGTTTAGTCATAATTTTAGAAGTAAATGTGAAGCAATAATTAAATTCATATTTATGTATCAAATCCCTCCCTCTTTTGAAATTTATCATTATCTGTATGTGTTTTACATGAAATTCTGTAATTTAAAATGTGCTTCATAATTGATGCCATAGTTTCAGGTTGCATATAAAGTAGCTTGGAAGAAAGAATGGGACCTCTTTGCAGTATAACCTACACTATTTCTTTCTTTCTTTTTTTTCTGAGGCAATTGGGGTTAAGTGACTTCCCCAGAAGTAGGAAGTGTTAAATGTATGAGACCACATTTGAACTCGAGTCCTCCTGACTTCAGGACTGGTGCCCTATCCACTGCACCACTGAGCTGCCCCAACCTATCTATTTCTTAGAAGAAATCCCAATTCTTTTTACCTTAGGGTGGGAAGGTTCCTGTGGCCTTTCAATATTGTCAAGCATCTCCATCAGTACATCTCACATCCTGATCTGATCAATATGTTTCTTTCATAATATTGAAGAACAAACCTGTCCTTCCATAATTCTAGGAGATATTTTAATTTTTAATAAGCCATAAAATCTATATACTTGAAGGTATTTTTCACAATGTAGTAAACAACTTAAATATCATGTTTAGAAGACTGAATATTCTGGTTTTACCCCTTGTAAAATGTTTCTCCAGTCATGATGACCTTTAATGGGCAATAATTAGGAAGGCGTACTGTCACATCACAAACTACCCATGCTCCCTTTTAAAAAATAAACATGCCAAGAAATGAAGATTTGCAGAATGTGAAATTACATATGATTTCAAAATGGCCCCAAGCTTGTTGCATCTGAAAAAGTTTCTCCAATCTTTCCCAGAGAGTTGGATAGTCTAGTTAGTCCTAAATAAGTCACTTAGCCTCTGCGAACTTCAGTGGCCTCTTTTGTGAAATATTGATTACTCTACCTATGAGTCCCACATAACACAAAGGAGTGCAGTAAGGCTCCATGGAATGCGATATATAAAGCACTTTGTTACATATAAAGGCCATGCACGTAGTAGGGATTACATTAAAATCCAACTTCTTAAAGTGTGGTTCACTACCCCATGTGGGGGCTCATAACTGAATGTGCGAGTCATAAAACTTGATTTGTTTTCAGTAACTTATTTATATACCTATATACCTAGGGTTGCATAAAAATTTCTCAGGTGAAAAAGGGTTGAGAATGGAAAAAGTTTAAGAAGCCCTGGGATAGAGCACTAAAGAAATGCCAATTACCATCTTTATCATTATTTTTTGAAGTATATTCAGTATTGTATTTTACTTCATGTCCTTTTCCTGGACAGAATTGTATATCTGGGAATATTGGTTCCAATTAGAAGAGTGATCTTTAAGTAAGAAAATCAAGTTTTCTTCTTGTAGGAAAACAACAACAACACTTCTTTTTAAGGTGCCATTTCCCAGAAGGCATTGCAATGACTATTCAAATACTGCTAGTTATACTTTACTTGTAGAAACCTGACTGCACTTGACAGGAGGATTGCTGGTCTCTTCAGCTGTTATTACCAAGCTTCTCAACTTTAGGCTGTGTGAAAATATGAATGTTTCACCTTCATCACTATTGAAATTGCATTAGCACATTTGTATTGAAGACAGGCTTACATGAATAAGACCCATCACCAGGCCACAAGCCTACATTTTCCACACCAAGGCCTGTTCATTTATTTATTTTTTCTGTTTTTTTGTTTTGTTTTGTTTTTCCTCTTTCTCATTTTTTAAGCTTTTTATTTGCATAACATATGTATGGGTAGTTCCTCAGCATTGATTTTTACTGAGCTTTTCGTTACAAATTTTACCCCCAGTCCCCTCCCCTCCCCTAGATGGCAGGAAGTCCACTACATGTTAATAATGTTGAAATTCTTGACAAGTTGTGCAAGAAAAATCCTATCTACAAGAAAAAAAAGAAAATCAGAGAAAGGAAACTCAATGCAAGCAAACCTGAATAGAGAGCATGAAAATGTTATGTTGTGGTCCATATTTCATATCCCTCGGCGAACAATTGGAAGTGGTTTGAGACAATTCTTTGTTGCAGAGAGCCATGTCCATCAGAATTGATCATCATGTAATATTGTTGTTGCCGTGTAGAATGATCTCCTGGTTCTGCTCGTTTTCACTCAGCATCAGTTCATACAAGTCTCTCCAGGCCTCTCTGAAATCATCCTGCTGGTTGTTTCTTACAGAGCAATAATATTCCATAACATTCATATACCATAATTTATTCAGCCACTCTCCAATTGATGGGCATCCCTTCAGGTTCCAGTTTCTAGCCACTATAAAAAGAGCTGCCACAAACATTCTTGCACATGTGGGTCCCTATCCCTTCTCTAAGACCTTTTTGGGATATAAGCCCAATAGAAACACTGCTGGGTCAAAGGGTATGCAGTTTGATAACTTTTTGAGCATAGCTCCAAATTGCTCTCCAGAATGGTTGGATCCGTTCACAGTTCCACCAACAATGTATCAGTGTCCCAGCTTTCCCACATCCCCTCCAACATTCATCATTATTATTTCCTGGCCTTTTAGCCAATCTGACAAGTGTGTAGTGGTACCTCAGAGTTGTCTTAATTTGCATTTCTCTGATCAATAGTGATTTGGAGCAACTTTTCATATGACTAGAAATGGTTTGAATTTTATCATCTGAAAATTGTCTGTTCATATCCCTTGACCATTTATCAATTGGAGAGTGGCTTGAATTCTTATAAATATGAGACAATTCTCTATATATTTTAGAAATGAGACTTTTATCAAAACCCTTAAATGTAAAGATGATTTCCCAATTTGATGCTTCCCTCCTAATCTTGTCTGCATTAGTTTTATTTGTACAGAAACTTTTTAACTTAATATAATAAAAATTATCTATCTGGTATTCAATTAAGAGTTCCAGATCTTCTTTGGACATAAATTTATTCCATCTCCACAGGTCTGAGAGGTAAACTATACTACGTTCTTCTAATTGGCTTATAATATCACTCTTTATATCTAGATCATGAACCCATTTAGATCTTATCTTGGTATGTGGTGTTAGGTGTGGGTCAAGCCCTAATTTATTCCACACTAGTTTCCAATTTTCCCGGCAGTTTTTGCTGAATAGTGAGTACTTATCCCAAAAGCTGGGGTCTTTGGGTTTATCAAACACTAAATTGCTAAAGTTATTACCTAGATTGTCCTGATATCCTATCCTATGCCACTGATCGACTGCTCTATTTCTCAGCCGGTACCAAATGGTTTTGATGACTTTTGCTTTATAATATAGTTTTAGATCTGGTACAGCAAGGCCATTTTCATCTGTCTTTTTTTTTCATTAATTCCCTTGAAATTCTTGACCTTTTGTTCTTCCAAATGAACTTTGCTACTATTTTTTCTAGATCTGTAAAATAATTTCTTGGGAGTTTGATTGGTATGGCACTAATTAAGTAGATTAGTTTGGGTAGTATTGTCATTTTTCTTATATTCGCTTGGCCTACCAATGAGTACTTAATATTTTTCCAGTTGACTAGGTCTGATTTTATTTGTGTGGAAAGTGTTTTGTAGTTTAGTTCGTATAGTTTCTGACTTTTCCTTGGCAGATAGATTCGCAAATACTTCATCCTATCATCCGTTATTTGGAATGGAATTTCTTTTTCTATCTCTTGCTGCTGAACTTTGTTGGTGATGTATAAAAATGCTGATGATTTATGTGGATTTATTTTGTATCCTGCAACTTTGCTGAAGTTGTGAATTGTTTCTAGTAGTTTTTTAGTTGAGTCTCTAGGGTTCTCTAAGTATACCATCATATCATCTGCAAAGAGTGATAATTTGGTTTCTTTATTACCTACTCTAATTCCTTTTAACTCTTTTTCTTCTCTTATTGCCAAAGCTAACATTTCCAATACAATATTAAATAGTAATGGTGACAGTGGGCAGCCTTGTTTCACTCCTGATCTTATTGGGAATGGTTCTAGTTTGTCTCCATTACATACGATGCTTGCTGATGGTTTTAAGTAGATGCTACTAACTAATCATTTTAAGGAAAAGCCCATTTATTCCTATACTCTCTAGTGTTTTTAATAGTAATGGGTGTTGGATTTTATCAAATGCTTTTTCTGCATCTCTTGAGATAATCATATTATTTGTGTTAGTTTGGTTATTAATATAATTGATTATGCTGATAGTTTTCCTAATATTGAACCAGCCCTGCATTCCTGGTATAAATACTCCTATCCTGGGGATGACTTTCTGTAACCTCATTGCTAATATCTTATTTGAAATTTTTGCATCAATATTCATTAGGGAAATTGGTCTATACTTTTCTTTCTCTGTTTTCACCCTACCTGGTTTAGCTATCAGCACCAAATCGTTCTCATAGAAGGAATTTGGTAGTATACCTTCTGTCTCTATTTTTCCAAATAGTTTGTATAGTATTGGAATTAATTGTTCTTTGAATGTTTGGTAGAATTCACATGTAAATACATGTGGCCCTGGAGATTTTTTCTTAGGGAGTTGATTAATAGCTTGTTTTATTTCTTTTTTCTAAAATGGGGCTATTTAAATAATTTATTTCCTCTTCTGTTAACCTGTGCAATCCATATTTTTGTAGATATTCCTCCATTTCATTTAGATTATCAAATTTATTGGCATAAAGTTGGGCAAAGTAACTCCTAATTATTGCTCTAATTTCCTCTTCATTGGAGGGAAGTTCTCCCTTATCATTCTTGAGACTAACAATTTGATTTTCCTCTTTCCTTTTTCTTATCAAATAAACTAAAGGCTTATCTATTTTGTTGTTTTTTTTTTTCGTAAAACCAACTCTTAGTTTTATTTATTAATTCAATAGTTTTCTTATTTTCAATTTTATTAATTTCCCCTTTTATTTTTAGAATTTCCAATTTGGCATTTAATTGAGGGGTTTTAATTTGTTCTTTTTGTAGTTTTTTTTTAATAATAAGCCCAATTCGTTGATCTTTTCTTTCTCTATTTTATTCAAGTAAGCATCTAGAGATATAAAATTGCCCGTTATAACTGCTTTGGCTGTATCCCACAAATTTTGGTATGTTGTCTCCTTATTGTCATTCTCCTGGATGAAAGTATTGATTGTGTCTATGATTTGCTCTTTCACCCATTCATTCTTCAGGATTAGATTATTTAATTTCCAATTAACTTGTGGTCTATTTTGTCCTGGCCTTATATTGCATGTGATTTTTATTGCATCATGATCTGAAAAAGATGCATTTACTATTTCTGCCCTTCTGCATTTGATTTTGAGTTTTTTATGCCCTAACACATGGTCAATTTTTGTATAAGTTCCATGGACAGCTGAGAAAAAAGTAAACTCCCTACTGTCTCCATTGAATTTTCTCCAAAGATGTGTCATACCTAACTTTTCTAACAATTGGTTTACCTCCCTAGTTTCTTTCTTATTTATTTTGTGGTTTGATTTATCTCATTCTGAGAGAGCAAGGTTAAGATCCCCCACTAGTATAGTTTGGCTGTCTATTTCTTCTTGCATCTCTCTAAATTTTTCCCCTAGGAATTTGGATGCTATTGCACTTGGTGCATATATATTTAGTATTGATATTGCTACATTATCTGTGGTATCCTTTAATAAAATATAGCTTCCTTCCTTATCTCTTTTGATTAGATATATCTTTGCTTTTACTTGATCTGAGATAAGGATTGCTACCCCTGCTTTTTTTTGTTCACCTGAAGCATAATATTTTCTGCTCCAGCCGTTTACCTTCATCCTATATGTGTCACTATGTTTTAGATGTGTTTCTTGTAGACAACATATCATGGGATTCTGGTTTTTAATCCAGTCTGATATCCGCTTCCGCTTTATGGGAGAGTTCATCCCATTCACATTCACAGTTAGAATAACTAATTCTTTATTTCCTGCCATCTTATTTACCCAAGTTATGTTTTTTCCTTTCCTTTCCCCTTTCTCCCTTCCCCCCTTCTCAGTGTTTTGCTTTTGATGACTCCCTCCCCCAAACAATCCTCCCCCCTTTAGAGCCCCTCCCCCTTTTTTACGCCTTTCCCCTGATTCTTCTATTTTCCCTTCTATTAGGTTATCACTTACTTTTCCTCCTTTCCCTCCCACTTCCCTATAGGTAAGGACAAGTTTCTCTGTGAAACCAAAAGTGTCTGGTATACACTTTTAGAGCCCAATCTGATGACAGTAAGATTTGCACAATGCTTGTCTCCCTCCCTTCTTTCTCTCAATTATATTAGGTTTTCTTTGCCTCGGCATGATATTCTACCATATTTTAACCTCCTTTTAAAAAATTAAATCTTATTTTACCACCTTTTCCCCCTTTAGTTTTCTTTTTCATATTATTGAAGTAATATCTAATTATACCCCCAATCTTTAAGTATCCCCCTAGTAGAAATAAAGTTCTCAAGAGTCCTTTCCGTTTTACCTTTTTATGCTTCTCTTGAGTTCTGTGTTTGGAGATCGAATTTTTTGTTCAGATCCGGTCTTTTCATTAGAAATAGGTGAAATTCACCTATATCATTGAATGACCATCTTCTTCCCTGGAGGATAATGCTCATTCTAGCTGGGTAGGTTATTCTTGGTTGTAATCCAAGTTCCTTTGCCCTTTGGAATATCTGGTTCCAGGCCCTTGGATCCTTCAGTGTGGAGGCTGACAGATCCTGTGTGATTCTAATTATTGATCCTCGGTATTTGAATTGTTTCTTTCTAGCTGCTAGCAGGATCTGTTCCTTGGTGCTATAGTCCTGAAATTTAGCCACGATATTCCTTGGGGCTTAATTTTGGGGTCTCTTTCAGGAGGTGATCGATGAATTCTTTCAATGGTGATTTTGCCCTTTGATTCTACAATCTCAGAGCAGTTTTCTTTCAGGATTTCCTGGACGATAGTGTTTAGATTCTTTTTTTTTTCATCATGGCTTTCAGGAAGTCCAATAATCCTTAGATTGTCTCTCCTAGATCTATTTTCCAAGTCAGTTCCAAGTCAGTTGTTTTTCCTAGGAGATATTTCATATTTTCTTCTATTTTTTTCATTTTTTTGTTTTTGTTTGATTCTTAAAGTCTTATTGAGTCATTGGCTTGCATTTGTTCAATTCTTATTTTTAAAGTGTTGTTTCCTTCGGTTACCTTTTTAAGTTCCTTTTGTAACTGGCCAATTGAATTTTTTTGTTCATTGCACTCTTTTTCCACTTCACTAATTTTATTTTTCAATAAATTGGTGTCTTTTTCATATCTCTTTTGCAGGGCATTAAATCCTTCTTGCACTGATCTCAGTTTATTTTCCCATTTACCATCCAGCTCTTTTTTGACATTCTTTATGCAATCTTCCAGAAAGGCTTTGTGAAAAGGAGACCAAGATATATCTCCCTTTATGGTTTCCTCTGGAGTTGTTTTGCCTATAGGAACTTCAGGATCTGGAGTCTGCCTTTGTTTCTCTCCATAAAAGCTGTCTATGGTAAGAGCTCTCTTCTGCTTCTTACTCATTTTTTTTTAAAAGCTTGGGGTCTGTGCAAAGCATAGAAGCGGCTAGCTGTGGTAGTTTGCCCTGGGGCAATTACACTAATTAACTTCCGGTGCCGGGCCGGTTGGGCTAAAATCTTGTGTTTGCAATGGGTTACAAACTGCCTTTTACAAAAGGCAGATCTGCCAGTGCACCTGCCTGCAATCAGGGCAGAGTGTCCCGAGTGCCTCAAACTCTCACCAGCTGTTTTGAGTTTTTGCCACGCTGAGCCTCGCCCAGTTTCCTGCCCAGTTTCCTGCCCTGTCTCCCGGACGCCGGGCAAATTGCTCGTCCGCACTGCTTGCCCCCTCTGCCCAATTGAAACAGACCTCTATGAAGTTCTTCAAAGGTAACTTCAGCAAGCAGAGTTTGTTAGTCAAAATATTTCTGGGTTCCTTGACTTAAAGATCAGTTCAGAGGCTTATTTTACTGTTGATTTGAGAGAAGGTCAGAGGAAGACACAGAGAGTCACTCACTCTGCCATCTTGGCTCCGCCTATCTCCTCCTGTTCAATTATAAAATACAGTTTGCAGCATTTGGCTACTGTTTTTCTTCCCTTTTATTCAAAGGGATTTTTTTTGTTTCTTCTAGCATTTATACATGATTCTTGGTTCCTTTACTCCCATTCTCACTAATGCGTCAATCCAGTGCCCAAGTGAGGTTTGGAATCTCAAGGAAATCCTTCTTGCAGAGTCAAAAAATTTAGAATTTATTTTCCCTGGAAGAAAATCAGGCCAATTAAAGATACTTGAAGATAAGTAGGGATGCTAATGTTTGACTCTTTGTCTCTTCTTTGCTTGTGTCCAATGCTTGAAGGTCTTGATGGCCTTGAAGGTGTAGAACAATCTCTGTTTGTCTTTCTGTGTCTATTTGCATGTGTCTGTGTTTCTCTCTTTGTTTCTATCTTTCTTTTTCTTTCTCTGTGTTTTTCTCTTTCTCTCCCCAGAAAAAACAAAAACTAAAAGTGAGTGATGAGTTTAGATAAATAAAAGTGGAAGAAAGCAGGGTGTTATGTTTAGTAAAGTGGAATCTCCTTGTGGTCAGAGAATGTTTTGTTGTGTTCTCTGTGTTCTTGAAATTGATTACAATGTCTGTCACATAGTAGGCACTTGATAAAAGTGACTATAGTTGATATAAATTAACCAGTTTTCATGTTCTGTCAGGCGTATGGTTGTGGTTGCCATTAGGTATCATACATGATTTCAATGAGCCCAGTAGATAGAGAATATACCAGTGAAATACAGTTTCTAAAGGCTGAAAAAGGTGGCTCCCACTAATTGCTGACTTCTCTAAAGGTTGAGATAATTAGGGAACCAGGAGCCAGAACTTCATTTTCTGTTGTATACTCAACATCATGCTTCCTGCATAATCTTGCACTCCTTACCTAACCTCTCAGGGCCTCACTCTTCTGCTTTGCATTTTTTTCTTTGATAGAAATATGTACACACACACACACACACACACACACACACACACACACAC